>PVIU01003734.1:92401-139503 GCA_004026605.1 Ondatra zibethicus | reverse complement strand
CACACACACACACACACACACACACACACACACACCCCAACCCCACACCCGCTCAGTGGAGGGTGGAAGGTCCGAGGGTGTCCTAAGCTGTGAGGTTTCCCTGAAGGACCTCCCTTGCCAATCAATACCTCTGAAAGGTACTTGCTGGTGGAGGCGGGTGGGCAGCGGAAGGGCAGTAGAGACTGAGAGCTCTCACGTGTCCTGCTCAGCAGCAAGGCCAGGGCAGCGGAGCCGCTCAAGGCTGTGTTCTTGGCTCCGGCTTCTGCATTGCTGCGCCATTAGCCTCACTGATTTTCCACTCTGGCTTTGCCAGCCGCTCCCCAAAGTCAGGGAGGAGGAATTTCTCAGGGAAGAAAGAACAAATGGTTGTCCAGAGGACTTGCTGTGTGTGGGGGCGGGGAGGGAGCCCAGATAAAGAATCAAGCCAAGGTTCTGTCACCTGGTGTCTGGGGCTACCTGTAAGGGGGGGCAGAACTGGAGGGAGCTGGATTCTGCAGGAGCATGCCTCTGCTGCACAGAGTGGGTCAGCAGGGTCTCGGCAAGTGGTCAGTCCTGTCAGCTAGGAGCAGGATGACTCTGGGCTGTTATGGGTGGCCTTGGAGAGCGAATGCTGGGGAATCATTATCCAGGAGGTGAGGGCCGGGTCAGAGAGCCTGACCAGCAGTGATGCCCTGGTTTTACAGGGCCTCATTCCTCTAGGTTATTGGAAAGTCTGGCCTCCTTCCCCTGGACAACACCTTTGCTTCCCTCTTCCAGGGAACCTGGAAATGAGACAGGAGAGACCCAGCTACTCTGCTCTCTCTTCCTGGCTTTTTGTTCAGCTGCCTGGGTTTTCTGCCTTTAGAAGATGGCCGTACCCAGACTCCTCTCCAACTGCTTTATGTCTGCCTCCCCTACCCTGACCCTCTTCTCCTGGTTTCAAGTAAATTACCTGAAAGTTAACTGCCCTAAGGGCCCCAGGGGCAAACTCCAAGTAATTCCCTTAGATTCTCAACCTATAGGTCGCAACCCCCACAGGGTTTTCCTATCAGATGTTTACATTAAGCTTCATAACAGTAGCACAATTACAGTTGTGAATAGCAACAAAATAATCTGATGGTTGGAGGTCACCACAACCTGAGGAACTGTATTAAAGGGTTGCAGCCTTAGGAAGGTTGAGAACCTGACTTAGGAGAAGCCCTTTGGAGTCTGAGCTGCCTCTGACTTTTATTTTGCTGCCCAACCATGGTGTGACTAGTGGGGAAAGTGGCCCCCTGGGCCCTCTTTGTGGCTGTGCCACTGCCCCCACCCCCGCCTGGTCTTTAGCTAACACCAGTGCCCCTTTGGTCCCTGCCATCTTCATACTGAGCAAGGCTGCAGAGGGGGTCCTTAACCCCTGAGTTGCTGTGTTGCTGTGCCTCCTGGGATGGCTTGTGTAAGAGCGGTGGTGATTCAGGGGCAGTGACCCTCTTGGTTAGCCCGAATGTAGCTGTTTCCCAGACCCTGAACGTGTAGGCGAAGTGGGTGAGAGGGCTTGGCCGTTCCGCAAAGTGTAGACTCGCTGCCCGGGAGCCTGGATAGAAAACATCAATACTGAAAATTCAAATGGTTAATTATCTAAGAAAATTGAGTACAGAGCTAACCATTTCCTCAACATTCTCTACAGTGAGTGCTACACTCTGGCTGTTACCGGCCTATTCCTTCCCTGATTCCATCCATCAGTCCAGATTTAGTTTGGGTTTGCACTGAGATTTTATTTAAAAGGCCACCTCTTTCTTGAGGTTTCTTTTGTTTCCACGTCTTATTTTATTTGATGCGTATGGATTTTTACCATGTGCATGCAGTGCCTCTGCAGGCCAGAAAAGGCTGTCATCCCCTGGAACGGAAGTTACAGGTGGTTGCAAGCCACCGTGTCAGCGCTGGGAAATTGAACCAGGGATCTCTGCAAAAGCAACAAGTGCTCTTAGTGACTGAGCTTCTCTCCAGCCCCCATGTCTCTGCATTATTAATGAATCCGAGACCCTACTTTTTTCAGTAGCCGAACACTTACTTTATGCTGCTGCAGTGTTTTCTGTTTTGTTTTATCTTTTTGGTATGTCATCGCCACCCCACCCTAGTGCCCAGGCCTTCATGTAATACTAGGTAAATGATCCTATTTATTCCACGAGAACAAAGATCTGCGCAATTGAAAAGAATGTCTTTACTGTTTGATTTTTAAGGGGCGGGCTCACGTAACCCAGACAGATCTTGAGCTGAGTGTGTAGGAAAGGCCGATCCTGCTTTCACCTCCCGAGGGCTGTGGTTACAGACGTGTGCCACCATCAGGCTTTAAGAACCTTGTTTTCATTCGGTTTGGTTTTTCAAGACAGTGTTTCTCTGTGCAGCAGCCCTGGCTGCTGAACTCTGTAGATCACAGGCTGACTCTGAACTCACGTGCGCCACCATGCCTGACTAAGAGCATTGTTTTGATAGGGTATGACCCACCTTTAATTCAGAAAGGCAGAGGCAGGTGTATTTCTGTGTTAGAGGCCAGCCTGGTCTACATAGCAAGCTCCAGGACAGCCAGGACTACATAGAGAAACCCTGCTTCAAAAAACAAAACAAACAAAAAAATTGAAATAAAAAAATAAAAACAGCTGGGCTGTGATGGCGCATGCCTTTAATCCCAGCATATATGAATGTTGGGGATCAGGGCATACGTGGCAAGCACTTGTACTTGAGCGTCTCCCCAACCTTCATTTTTTTTTTCTTTTGAGACAGGGTTTCTCTGTGGCTTTGGAGCCTGTCCTGGAACTAGCTCTGTAGACCAGGCTGGTCTTGAACTCACAGAGATCCGCCTGCCTCTGCCTCCCGAGTGCTGGGATTAAAGGCGTGCGCCATCACTGCCCGGCCCAACCTTCGTTTTTAAAAATTTTGATTGCATTACTATATGAAAACACTCCTCAGAAGTCATACCTGCAAAATTCTTTGGAAATAATATTAAATGCTGCTTTGTGGCATCTTCGCACTCTGCGGGCATCTTTCCATTTGCATCTTTATGATCCCGTTGACAGTTTTTAAGCTCCATAATTGCAGGGGTGTATTGAGGTTTGGGAAACCCAGTAACTTGCTGAAAGTTAGACATTTGGTGAAGGGGGGGAATTAGGATTCAAAGGCAGGCCTTACTACAATTTTGCTTTTATTTATTTCAGCGTTGTATTTTGCTGTATCCTCCTATCAAACTGAAATTCAGGCAAAGAAACAAAAGTCCTCGGAAATCTGACTTCACCTCTCTTTGAGATCCCCTGCCTTATGTTGGTTTTCTTGGAACATTCTGATGTTATTCAGACTGACATGAAGCTAGTAATCCCACTGCCTCAGCCTCCCCCAATACTAGGATAACGGATACCCCTACTAGTCGAGTGGGACAGTTCATTTCATTCCTTTCTGTAAGGTTTTTCATCAATCACAGGTCTGTGAGGTGCCGTAAAGAAAGTGTGGTTCCCAAGCCTACAGTCATCGGTCATCCTTAGAACAAAACTTGCCTTGTGCGTACTAATGTAGGGACTTCAAACTTGGGGGAAGGCATAGCCAATTAGGGGTCAGGCTTAGTTTTGGCCAGCATTAACTAGTGTTAGTTCATAGGTCATGCTTTATTAAAGATTTTTAAAATTTTTATTTTATGTGCATGAGTATTTTTGCCTGTGTGTATGCAAGTGTTACCACATGCATGCCTGGTGCCCTTGGAGACTAGAAGTCAATGGATCGCTGAAACTGGAATTACAGACAGTTTCCATGTGATTTCTGGGAACAGAACCCGGGTCTTTTGCAAGAGTAGCAAGTACTCTTAACTGCTGAGCCATCTCTCTCTAGCCACTAACCAGTGTAAAAACTGTTTGGAGAAGGGGAGGCAGAGGGCTACATATTAAGTTTCAGACTGGCTAGGACCATATATCAAGACCTTGTCTCATAAAACAGTCGAGGTTGGGCATGGTGAGGTGTGCCTTTAATCCTAGCACTCAGGTGGATCTGTGAGTTAGAGGTCAGTCAGTGAGACCCTGTCCAAAAAAAAAAAAAAAAAAGGTGGTGGGGAATCAAATTAAAACCAGCCCTGGCATCACCTAACCCCAGCAGAGGCATGAAGAGTTCCAGGCCAACCTGGTCTTTAAAAACCAAGGACCAAGGTGGTGGCCTATGCCTTTATTTCCTTTATTTGGGAAGGCAGAGGCAGGCGGATCTCTGTGAGTTCAAGGCCAGCCTGGTCTACAGAGCAAATTCCAGGACAGGTTCCAAAGCTACAAAGAAACTCTGTCTCAAACAAACAACCAAGGACCAGGCTGGAAAGAGAGCTCAGATATTAAACTGAAAAGTACTGGTAGTTCTTGCCCACAGTAAGAACTACCTCCAGTTCCAGGGGACGGATGCCTCTTCTCAGCTCCTAGAGTTCTGTACACATGTGGTGCACATACATACATACTCTCAGGCACACACATGTACACATAAAATTAAATAAAAAACAACAGTGCAAGGAGCAGTAACATGGCTCAGTGGGTAAATACACTTGTAGTTAAGCCCGATTGCCTGGATTCAGTCCCCAAGACTCAAGCGATGGAAGTTGAGAAACTCTGACATCTACTTCTGTGTCTTGGTAGACAGGCCCTTACTCCAGCAGTGCCCTGGAAAGAGAATACAATGTATTGCAATTTAGTAACTGTCTTTCCTACTTTTGCCACTTGGGCTGTGTAATCTTTTAAAAGGAAACATGAATAGTCTTAGGGTTCTCCTCATGAATGCTTGAATGGATCCCTTCTGCCCTCACCAGGGGTCAGGCTTAGTTTTGGCCAGCATTAACTTTTTTTGTTGTTGCTTTGTTTAGTTTGGGGTTTTTGAGACAAGGTCTCTCAATGCAGTCCTAGCTTTCCTGGAACTTGCTATGTAGACCAGGCTGGCCTCAAACTCATAGAGATTCTCCTGCCTCTGTCTCTGGAGTGCTGGGATTAAAAGAACGCACCACCACATCTAGCAGTGTTAACTTTGAATAGACTTGCAGATACAATACAGAACCCATTTAGGGAATGATATTTGAAGCCCACATCAAATAAAGACATTAAACCAGGTTATTTGAGGACATCTCACACTGCATAAGATGTCTTTTTGCTCAAAGTGAAGGGGTAAATTGCTTATCTGTAGGTTATATCTGTCGGTGTGTATTTTAGTTGACTATATAGAGAGATACTGGTATTTATTGGCTGTCTTAATGATGTTCTGGGAAATGTATCATGAAGCGATTTTGTCGTGCAGAGTGGTCTCACAGACTTACATAGTATAGACCACCACACACCTACTGGCTGGAGTTGGTTTTCTTCTTCTACCATTTGAGTCCTGGGGACCGAGCTCAAGTAGTCAGGCCTTAGTTTCGGTCTGAGGATGTCTTAGAGGTGAGAACCAGTGGCCGGCCACTCTGCTTCTCTCATCTTTCAGTTTCACCCCCTAATATCTGGGTTTGGGTTTTTATTATTAAGGCCAATTAAAATTCATGCTACATAAAAACGTCTTATCTGTAACGGGTAACACTTATCTGTAACGGGTAATGATTAAAAGTGTAGCAGAGTCAGAGCTGAGGAGATGGTTCATCAGGAAGAAACGCTGGCTGCGGAAGTCTGGGGAATCGCTTGCTGTCTGAATTCAATCCCCAGAACTTAGGTAAAGATGGAAAGAGAGAACTAACTCCACAAAGTTGTCCTTTGACCTCCACAGGCACAGGGGGGCACTGTACACATACATAATAATAATAAATATTTTAAAAGATGCTTTAGCAAAAAATGCTTTAGTACATCAAACCTACTCTGTTATGGTTTGGCCCACGCTAAGTGTGTTCGGCATGCTTACCCTAGCCTGAGGAATGTTTTGTGGATAGGTGGGCTATAATGAAGGTCCATTCTTCATTCTGGCCATCTGTGGCTTCCAGGTCTTTAGGATCTTGGTTAGGGCCGTTTCATTTTTGTTTTTGTTGTTAGGCCCAAATATATGTAACCTTAAGCTTGCCACTTAGATCATTGTATTTTTGTTGTTGTTTTTTAGACAGGGTCTCTCTAGACAACCCTCACTGTTCTGGAACTTTCTGCGTAGCCCAGGTTGGCCCTTGAGCTTTTGTCAGTGCCCCTGTTTCGGTGTCATAAATGCTTGCAGGGCATGAGCCACCACGTCCACTGCTCAGCAGCTTCTAGAACTTTCACCTTCCTTAGTTGACACTCTGCTTATTCACCAACTAACCAGCTTTCTACATATTATTTCATTTTAAGAAATTGTATGTTATTTTCATAATGTAAAAATAAGCATTCTTACCATTATTATTTTAAAGACAGGCAGGCTGTTGTGCAGTCTGGCTGGCCTGCAAATTACTGTGCAGACTTGGTTATCTGCGTGCCTCTGCCTCTGGGTGCAAGCACTCATGCACGAGGCTGGGATTTAAGGTGTGCCACCAATGACCACCCCGCCCCCCCCCCTTTTTTGGTGTGTATAAGCGAATGTGAAGGTGGGACTTGAACTGGAGCCTCAAGGATGCCAAGGAAGTGCCCAGCTGTGGGCATTTCTCTGTCGGAAAAATGACATGCCGCTCCGTGAGAAGGCTCTTTCCCCACCCTGGAGTGGGTGGTCGACAGCGGGGCCTCTCTGATCCAAACACCCCCAAACTCATTGGCACAGTGCAGATGGACAGCAAGCAACAGTGACAGCATATAGCAAACTGGTCACTCCAGCACCATCTGTGGGGTTTTTTGGGGGGGGGGGGCGGGAGCAGAAGGCACATTCCGAAACAGCTGACTCTCCCGCTGAATGGATCAGCAAGTTTTGGGGGACTGCAACTTTCCTGCCCAGCTGCTGGCCTTTTCCTTCTCCAAACCGGAGCTTCTGAGCCTGGGGGAGGGGCGGCCCCTAGGAGGCTCGGGGCGCTTGGGGGCAGGGCAGTGCATTCCTTTCTTTAAGGAACCTGACCAGACTTTTAAGGTCAGGGCCCAGGGACGAGCGGGGCTGCTGAGTTACCTCTACCCCGTGGAGTTCCCTTGCTCCCATTCCCTCCCCCACGCTTAATGATCTTTCCATTACAGAACCCAGACCAGGAAGTGCATGACAGGTCGCAGCTGCAGACACATGGCTGGGAGGCCTGGGCTCCCTGCCAGTAGTGGGAGGGTCCAAGCTACCTCCCTAGCAACAGGACCACCACCCTGTAACACACTCCCACCCCCACCCCGGGCCAACAACTTGGCAGAGAGGTCCTTAGGCACTCTGTCGGTTGGTGACCAATTGTCGTTTTGATGGGTATTTAGGAAGTCACTTCCGGGGAAGGAGAACCTGGCTGGATTCACCTGCTTACCACCCCCACGCCGGTTCACAGTCTCCATCTATTTTAACCCAAAACTGAAGCTACCTAGTATGGCCCGGAAGCTTCCTAATGGGTGTGTTCGAATGTGCACGCGTGTGTTGGGGGAGGGTGTTGATAGGCCGTCTCCATGCTTCCACAAACTCTTTTCCTTTCTGATTTTGTCAGGATTCAGTCCATGTTGTATGTTGGTGCACGTGCGTGTATGTGGAGTGGAGGAGGCTACCCCCCCCCCCGGAAGCATAGGCTTTGCAAGCACCCAGGCCCAGGTTTGTGATCTGGGGCCACTCATGTTTTTCCGCCGGGGATGGCTCTTCCCATCTAGAATCGCTCAGGAAATGCTAGCGGACCCTCCACGGCCCTAGGAGGCCGTTGTCATGAAGGAGTTTGTCTCCGCTGCCAGCTGTGCTGTTGGCTCTCTTCCCTGAATCTGCCATGGCTGCATTCTTCTGGTGCCAACTGAGACATGGTGACTCAAACTTCTGGGAGCCCTGAGCACAGCCCGCCCTTCCTTGAGCTGCAGGGCAATCCCCACCTCCCCTCTTAGGTTCTTTCTGGCCAGTGAGCTAGGAGAGAGAGAGGAGCAAAATGTATTAAGGAACCAGCTGGGGGAAAGGGTACAGGAAGATTTTTTTTTTTCCTGCTTGGTTCAGGGTTTTATCAGCAGAGCCAGAAGTTTTTCTGGGAGAAGAGGAAAGACTTGATTCCTTTGTTAATCTCTTAATTGCAATCCTTCCAGCTGGACCAGGCTGCAGTGGGAATGGGGGCCACCAGGGCCTGGGTCCCACCAGGGCCTGGGTCCCATATTCCCAGTGGGGACAAAGTACAGGCATGATACTGCCAGGTAAAGTTTGAGCCCCGACTGAACACACTTGTGATGCCCACCTTTGTCTTGTTTCAAGGCTGAAACCAAACTCTTGGCCTGGGACTCCCAACTAAGGTTCTGCCTGTTACCTTCTCCTGCCCAGCTCCTAGGGAGCTGATTTTGGGGGGTCATGTGGTGGAGGCAAAGACCCTATCTGTGGCTTTGGCCATCATGGGCAGCTCTGCACCAAATTACAGTGATGAGGTGGGACACACAAAAGGCTGAAATCTTTTCTTAATAAAAACAAAACAAAACTTCAACCTCAAGCCCCTGGGCTCCTGAATGGCGATGGCTTCCTGTCAGGATTAGCTCGGCTGCCAGGGCATGTGTGTGCTGCCTTTCTCCTCAGGAAATACCTTTAGTAAGCCCCGGTGGAGTCCCCATGGCAACGAGAGAGGGGACCTGCTGACAGAGGCCATTCAGCCCTCGTTGTTCCTTGGCCCCTTTGTTGTCGGCTTTATTGCAGCCCCTATGGCAGGCCCCGTGGTTTGCGCCATTTTTGTCAGCCGAAAGTGGAGTTTTACATTTTAAGGGGCTGTTCTGGCAGCGGCCCCATTTGCATGCAAAACGTTCCTCCTTGCTCCTTTCCCTTTTCTATTAAAAACACAGAAACAAAACAAAACAAAACCTGTCCAAACCCTCAGGTCAGGGCCCTGGATGCTGCTGACAGGAAGACAGGCCCTGGTAATTGATTGGCGCTCGTGTTCCTCCCCCCCCCACACGCACACCTATGCTCCCCCATTTTTGCAGCCTCCCTTCATTGAGGGGATTTTAGGAGTCATAGATCTCTCAAGGCTCCCTCTCTAAGCCCGGTCCCTCATAGACTAACAGTTCTCACCTGGGATTTCAGTTCGATTACTTGGTCTGTCTTGGTCTTACTAAAGTAAGTTTTCGGTTCTATTTCAAAGTCAAAATAACGTAATAAAAACCTCTGCTGAGGGCCCCTGGAGTCCCGCAGTGCTGTTCTTGGTTCCTTTTAAGTTGCTTTCAAAGCCACCCCGAATTCCTCCCACATCCACAATTGCTCCCTCATTTATCTCTGGGAGCTTGTGCCAAGACCGTAAACACGGCTAGACCGCCATCCCCCGCGTGTTACCCAGGTGAACACGGCTAGACCACCATCCCCGCGTGTTACCCAGGTGAACACGGCTAGACCGCCATCCCGCGTGTTACCCAGGTGAACACGGCTAGACCACCACCATCCCCGTGTGTTACCCAGGTGAACACGGCTAGACCACCATCCCCCACGCGTTACCCAGGTGCCTTTCTCCCTTCTTTTTTTTTTTTTTTTTTCCATTTTTTTGTTTGTTTGGTTTTGGAGACAGGGTTTCTCTGTGTAACAGTCCTAGCAGTCCTGGAACTAGCTCTTGTAGACCAGGCTGGCCTCGAACTCACTGCCTCTGGGTGGGTTGGCTGGGATTAAAGGCATGTGACACCACCACCCAGCTCTCCCTTCATTTTCTTTCTTTCTTTCTTTCTTTCTTTCTTTCTTTCTTTCTTTCTTTCTTTCTTTCCTTCCTTCCTTCTTTCCTTTCCTTTTTTCCTTCTTTCCTTTCCTCTTTTCCTTCTTTCCCTTTCTTTCTATGATATTTACTTATCTGTAGTCTATATGCATTGATGTTCTGCCTGTGTGCATGTCTGTGTGATGATGTTAGATCCCCAGGAACTGGAGTTATAGGCAGTTGTGAGCTGCCATGTGGGTGCTGGGAATTGAACTTGGGTCCTCTGGAAGGACAGCCAGTGCTCTTAACCACTGAGCCATCTCTTCAGCCCTCCTTTTAACCCCAAAGACCCAACCAAAAGCAATGAACAGGGATGACTCTGGGATATCTCGCAAAGGACTGGTGTCTGGATTTTGTGGAGGGAGTCCTTTGGTGCCATTACGTCCAAGATGTCATTACCATTCTTGACCTTTGAGAGGGGATGAGGCACTGTGTAGATCATTCTAGCAGTCAGGCAACAGGGCTGATATACAAATGAAGCCACGCATACTTTCAAGTCCATGGCGGGGGTACATTTAAAAATGAAATGAAGGCCGGGCGGTGGTGGCGCACACCTTTAATCCCAGCACTCAGGAAGCAGAGGCAGGCGGATCTCTGTGAGTTCAAGGCCAGCCTGGTCTACAGAGCTAGTTCCAGGACAGGCTCCAAAGCTACAGAGAAACCCTGTCTCGAAAAACCAAAAAAAAAAAAAAAAAAAAAAATGAAATGAAGGCCAGGCTGAGGCAGGAGGATTTTACTTTGGACCCCCTCATGCCTCATGGGGAGGGGGCGTGTGGGGCAGGGCAGGGGAGGCCAGCTCTAAAATGAACAAATAAGAAAGGGGTTGCACACACCTTTAATCCTAGCACTGAGGAGGCAGAGGCAGGTGGATGTCTGTGTGGGTGAGTTTCAGGCCAGCCAGGGATATGTAGTGAGATTCTTTCTCAGAGACCAAAAAAAGAAACACACAGCAGCTGGTGATAGAACGTTGACCTAGACTGTGGGAGATCCCGTGTTCAGTCCTAAGCACCACACGAAGTGGGCTTGGTGGTAAACGCCTGGAATGCCAGTGTTCCTCCTGAGTGTTCAAGGAAGTAATTTGAAGTAACGAGGCCATTTATTGTTGTTGTTGCTGCTGCTGCTGCTGTTGTTAGAGAAAAGACATTTAAGAGATGCAAAGTCTCTAGGGAGGCAAAAAGCTAAATATAAAGTATAACGAGGAAGTGGGGAAACCGGACCACTGAGGCAGGAGAGACTCAGGATTCTGATTTGGTTTTTGAGATCGGGTTTCCCTGTGTGGCCTTGGCTGTCCTAGAACCCTCTCTGTAGACCAGGCTGGCCTCGAACTCACAGAGATCCTCCTGCCTCTGTCTCACAAGTGCTAGGGACTGTGGCATGCACCACCATGCCCAGCAACTCTGGATTCCTGGGGAGGAAATAACCTGGGGATCTCAGAGTTTAAGAGGACAGGAGCCGGCATGTCATGTGTGTTCTGGAGCCAGGGCCTCTCTGACAACCTCTCATCTGTGGACCTGGGCCAAGGAGAAGGTTGACCCCTTTGCCTCATGTTCTTCTTCTGCAGTGGCCCGGGGGAGAGGGGGAGATGATGGAGGGGTGAGGACGGGGGTGGTGTGAAGGGTGAGAAGACAGGTGTCTGCTGAGCCAGGGAGTACAGCATGAGAGCTGTGAGTTGTGAGTGTCTCCCTATGGCCGGGACATTGCTGTGCGTACCACCGGTGGATCACCTCGCACTGTCTAGATCATGCTTGGGATGATAAGTATGGGGGAGGGGACTGGGACACAGTTGACCAGACATCTTGAGCCTTTCCGTTATGAGACTTTGCAAGAAGGCTCACAGCCTCCACATCTTTCAAGTGGGGAGCAGCACAAATAGCATGATCACGAACAGACATGTTTGTAGAGTGTCCCGTGCAATGCCCAAAAGGGCATCGTATCAGGAGTGTGCCATGAGGAGGGTACACCGCATCCCAAGGCCTGCTCAATCAGAGGAGCCCTTCAAGTTAAAAGCACTGGGGTTTTTTGCTTGTTTGGTTTTGCTTTGTTTATTTTGAGATGGGGATCTCAGTATGTAGCCCTGGCTGCCTTTAAATGCACAGAGATCTGCTTGACTCTGCCTCCTGAGTGTTGGGATTTGAGCTGTGGTTGTACACGTCTACACTCAGCAAGGTAAAAACATCCTTTTTTGTCTTGTTGCAAGACATAGTTTCTCTGTGCAGCCCAGGCTGTCCTGGACCTTGTTCTGTAGACCAGGCTGGCCTCCAGCTCAGTTTCCTCCTGTTCCACCACCACCCAGCTGGCAAAGCATTCTTAAGGGATTGTTATAAACTGTGCCTCTGAGGAAATGGTGGGAAGGAAGGAGAGTAAGCTCAGAGCAGCCAATTTTAGAATCTCTTGCAAAAAGGTAAGGGGACGCCGGGACCATTAGATGACATCGCTGTTTTGAACTGTAATGGCTTTACCATTCTCTAATAGTCAAGGACTACAGAGACATGGTGATACTAAGTTGTATGTGGTAACTCATGCTATCCCATCGCTCCAGAGGAAGAGGCAGGAGGCTTGCCATAAATTTAAGGTCACTATGAGCTTCATGGTAAATGTAAGACCAGCCTGTACAACCCAAGGTAAACGGAAGGTGAGCTGGATCCTGGATAGATGTATGCTCTGAAGGTCCAGGGTTTGAGTCCCAGTTCTCCCACTTACTGCCCGGGAGGATTATCCTAAATGAACCTTGTGTTTCCCTCACCTCCATTCTCCTTCACTGCAATAAGGATACTAACAGTACCTCTTTCACAGGGTTGCTGTGGGGGCTTGATGAGGCAACACACGATGACAACGGTACGTGGCATATGATACGCTCCACAGCCATACAATAGAGCAAGCACAACTGTGGTGGGATATTTGTACACCGTGTGAAGATGTATTGCTGTGATTGGTACAATAAAGAGCCGAATGGCCAATAACGAGGCGGGAGGTGTAGGTGGGACTTCAGGGAGAGAGAGGAAGAGAAAGAATCAAGGAGTGTGGATGTCCCTAGAGACTTCGAAGTCGGAACGGTAAGGGACAGAGGCCACCAGGCCACGTGACAAAATGTAGGTTAATAGGGACAGGTTAAATTGAGCTGTAAGAGCTAGTTGGGAAAAGGCCTAAGCTAAGGCCAGGTTTTCATAATTAATATTAAGTCTCCACATTGTTTTGGGGGAGCTGGTAGTCCCACAAAAGGAAGTCCAGCTATACACTGTGAACTCCATAAGGCTGCTTGCAGATGAAATGACGGCCTGGAGAAAAGCGTGGCTCTGGTGTGTGGGGGCATCTTGTTTGCACAGTTGTTGAAGTATCCCTACATGGGAGGCCTCACACAGGGTGAATGGTGATGTGTGTTGTCTGACTTTGTTGGAGTCACACGAAGACGTAGGCTTTGGGCATGCATTGCCTTCAGCCCAAGTTGGTTTTTATAGAACCAAGGTTGGGGAAGGACATGATATGTTTTTATAAGTTTTTGAGGCCGGGCGGTGGTGGCGGGCACCTTTAATCCCGGCACTCGGGAGTCAGAGGCGGGTGGATCTCTGTGAGTTCGAGGCCAGCCTGATCTACAAGAGCTAGTTCCAGGACAGGCTCCAAAAGCTACAGAGAAACCCTGTCTCCAAAAACCAAAAAAAAAAAAAAAAAGTTTTTGAAATTGCATTTGCTTATTTTTAATGGGATCTGTGTGCGCTTGTACATGTATGCCATGGTGCATGTGCGTTGGTCAGAAGGCAGCTTGAAGGACTCAGTTCTCTCAACCACTCAAGTCCTGGAGGGGGAGCACAGGTCAGGCTTTGACCAAGCTCCCTTACCAAGTGAGCATCCTGCCGGCCCAGAAAGTGATATTTTAACATAGGATGCTTTTCCAGCTCTGTTTATTCACGTGGCGTGAGTGGGCTGCATTTATGGTCTCCACAGACAGGTGTGTCCCCAGGGATTTCTTTAATGGCTGTCTTCTATTGACCGCTGTACAAGCTGAAGTGTAATAAGATTTATATGGATTTGGGCCTAGATAGGGCTCATGTCAGAAAACAGATTTAGAGTCAAGAGATCTGACTTAGGCCGGAATTACCTGCTACATGACTGGCACATTTCTGGCCAGCTCAGCCATAAGCAAAAATGTCACCCCTCTTGGCTTGTTGGGAAGTTACGTAGCCAAAATATTTGATGGACAAATAGGAAGGGGGCAATAGGGTTTTATTCACATTCATCAACGTAAAAGCCCTATGAAAAAGATCTCTTTCCGGTGCCCTTTGCGGCGGAAGATTACTGAAGCATGGTCCTCCCTTCTACTCCTAGAGAAGCTGGATAGGGTCTAAGAAGCAGGATAGGGCTGGCACATCTTTTCCCTCCGTCTTAGGGAATACTGGCCCAGCCTGTTTTCGTGGGCTTTCATCTGCATCAAACCTGCCTCAAGCAAGTGTCAGCAACCAAGTCTGAAAATCTCTCCTCTTCTTTCCCTCCTGCCTCCCTCCCTCCTTCCTTCCCTCTTCTCTCTATGTTGCTGGTGTAGCCCAACCTGGCACTTAGTTCTGGATGCTCCTCTTTAGCTTCCCTGTTGCCGGATTGTTCCCTCCTATGTTTTACACAGTTGTACACACAGGCTTTAGGATTCAGGGCTGGGACTTGAGCTGTCTTGAGGATGCTCAGAGCAAGCTCTGTGGAACCTGCTCGCTCCTGGTGATAATAATAGGGACTTTATTTAGTAGGTCCTGAAGCGCGGTGTATGTGGGTCCTGAAGTGTGCTTTTATTTTTGTTTTGTTTTGGCTTTCTTTCCCCCTGCAGCTTACTTTTTAACACCCTGCAGACGAGCTTGTGAATGTTATTTGTTGACTCCCAGTCCAACATTATCAGCCTCACATCAGATTACTGACAACCCAGGCATCATAGGCCTCTAGACACAGTGCCCTGTCTCATCTTTCAGGGTGATTAGCCATTTCCTCATGGCATCCCCACCCATTGTACACACCAAGGACTGCCTCTGTATTTGGTTCTTTTTTTTTTTTTTTTATTAAGGAAAACTGGAAATAAATCATTTTCAAGCAATGCTTCTTGATATTTCTCTCAAAGTTGAGTCTTTTTTAAAAATATTTATTTATTTATTATGTATACAATATTCTGTCTGTGTGTATGTCTCCAGGCCAGAAGAGGGCACCAGACCTCATTACAGATGGTTGTGAGCCACCATGTGGTTGCCGGGAATTGAACTCAGGACCTTTGGAAGAGCAGGCACTGCTCTTAGCCACTGAGCCATCTCTCCAGCCCTGTATTTGGTTCTTAAAAGTTGTTTGTTTGTTTTTTTAAAGATTTGTTTTTATTTCTTATGGGTATGTGTATTTTGCTTGTCTGTCTTTCTGTATACCTGGTGACTGAAGAGGCCAGAAAAGGGCATGAGATCTCCTGGAACTGGCATCTTAGAGGTAGTTGTGAGCTGCCTTGTAGATACTAAGAATCAAATCTAGGTTTTCTGGCAGAGTAGCCAGTGCTCCTAACCTCTGAGCCATTGTTCTAACCCCTTTAAAATGGTTTTCAGTCAGCCAGGAGGGCCACACCTTTTAGTCTCTGTACTTAGAAGCAGAGACAGGCAGATCTCTTGTGAATTTGAAGACAGGCACAAAGTGAGTTTTAGGCCAGATAGAACTGCATAGTGAAGTCCTGTCTCCAAAAAACAGGGTTCTCTGTAGCTGTGGAGCCTGCCCTGGAACTCGCGCTATAGACCAGGCCGGTCTTGAACTCACAGAGATCCACCTGCCTCTGCCTCCCGAGTGCTGGGATTAATGGTGTGTACCACCACCACCTGGCTTTGGAAGACGTTTTTGTTTGTTTGTTGTGTATATGTTAAGAACAGAGGACAACTTTCAGGAATTGGTTCTCTTCTGGTGGGTTCTAAGGGTCAAACATGGGTCATTAGGTCATTAGTGCCTTTACCCTGAACCATCTGGCTGTACTTAATCTAACAGGTCACATTATTCAAGAATTGGAATGCTGATTTCTAATGGCTGAGACTTCACCCTTCGTAGCCGGTTTAATAAAAGTAGCGGTTAGCTGCTCTCTCGTTGGCTGATAAACCTGCTCCAAGTAGCAACTAGCTTCTCTCTCATTGGCTGATAAACCCGCTCCATGTAGTTTTAGCCCATTGGTCTTGGCTGAAAAAGTCCAACTCATAGGAAGCAAAAGAATGCCAAGTGTCACTGGGCGGTGGTGGCGCACGCCTTTAATCCCAGCACTCGGGAGGCAGAGGCAGGCGGATCTCTGTGAATTCATGCCCAGCCTGGTCTACAGAGCTAGTTCCAGGACAGGCTCCAAAGCTACAGAGAAACCCTGTCTCGAAAAACCAAAAAAAAAAAAAAAAAAAAAGGAATGCCAAGTGTCACTTGTCAGAGGAGGACACAAGTAAGGGCCACATAATTTTTAACAATTGGGTCATTAGTGAGCAGTTAGCCACCTTACTTAGGAACAGGGTCAAGGTCAGGGCCCCTCTACAGGACAGTAACAGGTAGAGTGTCCAGTTGGTCACCTTTCTGTCACCTCCCATGATAAATGACTTTGTCTCTGTTTTGTGAGAGCTTAAGACATCTAAGGGCTTGGCTACCAATTAAAAAGGTCACTAATGCCCTATAGCCGCTTGGCTGATTTGTGACTCCTCTAAAAAGACCCATTTCTGTGTCCTGCCATTAAATGATATGAAAGCATTGTAAGAGTCACTTCTGTTCCGGGTTACTTGCTAGTTCTTAGGAGATGGTTTGG
The DNA here is from genome assembly GCA_004026605.1 of Ondatra zibethicus. Taxonomy (NCBI): domain Eukaryota; kingdom Metazoa; phylum Chordata; class Mammalia; order Rodentia; family Cricetidae; genus Ondatra; species Ondatra zibethicus. Next base: position 123,031 of record PVIU01003734.1, on the reverse strand, counting down.
GTACTTGTCATCACTGGAGACGGTCCTTCCCAGTGTCTTCCAGCTGTCCCTGGGATGTGACAGATCATACACCAAAACACTATTCCACCATTAAAAAGAAAGAAGTAGGCCAGGGTGGTGGTAGCACACGCCATTAATCCCAGCACTCGGGAGACATAGGTGAGCCTGGCCCACATATCGGGTTCCAGGATAGCCAGGGTTACACAGAGAAACCCTGTCCCAGAAAACAAAACAAACAAAATGAAAGGAATGGAGGAAGGAAGAAGAAAGACAGACTGACTGACTGAGACAAAAACTATGACATAGGAGGCCCAGCTTGGTCTCCATAGTGAATGAATTCCAGGACAGCTAAGGCTATTGAAAGGCCAGGCAGGAAGAAGTCTATGGCTATGAATTTTCTTACAGCAGGGAGATAAAATCGTCTAAAATTGGAATTTTGGGATGCTTTCCTAACTCTGAATATACAGTCAGTCCTCCATGTCTGTGGGTTCTGTGTTTGCTGATTCAGTAACTATGAATGGAGAACCTTTGGGTGAAGGTTTTATGTCTGTACTGAATTAAGTATGAAAACTGGTGCTAGACTTGGACTAATCTGAGTCAGGAAAACACAAGAGGTTATGTTTGCTGTCGGCAGAAGTCCAGTTCCTATGCAGGGGAAGATGCAGCCATACCAAGGCACGGCCAGGTTTGGGTCCAAGGCAGGGACATAGTTGGGTAGAGTGGGAAGACAGGTTGATAGGAACCTTGGAGGCCAAGAGGGTTTGGGGCTTGCTTTATATCAAGGGTAAGACTTTTATGAGGACAGCTGCACGAGACTATGTAAACCAGAGTGTGGGGATGGAGGAGTATGAACTCGACGTAAGAGGTTATCCCAAGATGGCTCTACCAGTGGGAGGAGGCAACCTGCAAACAAGAAAGCTGGTTCCTGAAGGTTCTGTGGAGCACAGAGATGCGTGTCTTTTCCATGCTGGTCAGCACTGGCTGGAAGTTTTAGCCCTGCAAAAGGGCAGATTCCCTGGCTCCTTTCCTTAGGAGCAATACCTGTCGTCTTTTTTTCCTTTTGCCAAGTTTCTTTGGGAACTACATTTTGTGTCTGGGACCTGTGTGAGCAGGCTGTTTGATGGCTGAGCCTGGGAAGTTTTGAGTTCACTGTTGACCAATGGCTGGTGCAGCTCCTGAGCATCAAAATATTTAATCACTGCGATCGCTCGAGGGAAATGAGATGGAATCAATAGGAGGAGCGTTTGCTGTCTTCCTTCAGGGTCAACTCCAAGCTGTTTGTCTTCTTTTGGCAACACCATAAACCATTAAAAATGGAAGGAATAGTTCAATGCAGCTATTTTTAATCAGCTGTGTGCTCTCCTCTCCTCTGTGGTGTGTTGTTCCTCCACCAGATACACAGAAATAAACATGTGTCTAGCCTGCCTGGTACCCAGACCCTTTTAAAGGAGTTTGACTTTCTCGGTGGCCCAGTATTTAGGAGAGAGTCCTCAGGCTCATCGGTGACAATGTTTGAGCTTCTTGGGAAAAAACCTTGTATATCCCCCAAGTACCTACAGTTTCTAGTACAAATCCATGGAGCACTTCAGAAAGAGAGCCATTCAGATGAGAAGGGAGAAGCTGGAGCGATGGCTCAGTGGCTAAGAGGATCCAAGCTCAGAGGAGCCATCCCAGTTGGTTCCCACCACCCCTGTCAGGTGACTCACAACCCTGCATGACTCCAGCTTTAGGTAATCTGACACCTCTGGCCCTCATAGGGACCCACACTCACATGCACACACCCACAGACAGACACAAACACATACTCGTCCAGAACACATACTCCAGATGTAGCTCGGTGGCCCATGCAAAGCACTGGGTGCCACCCCCAGCACTGCCCAAAAGTGTGGTTGGGGAAGTCACTCCACAGCGAGTTCGAGACACCCTGAGACTCTGTCTCAGAAAATAAAAGTCTGGGTGCAAGCCAGGTGTGCCGATGCACACCCTTAACCCCAGCACTCGGGGTGAAGAAGCAGGTGGATCTCTGAGTTCCAGGCCAGCCAGGGCTACAAAGTAAGACCCTGCCTTAAAAAAGCCTGGATATAGTAGCAGGTACTTAGAATCCCTAAATGACAGAGGCAGAAACAGGGTGATCTCAAGTTTGTAGTTAGTTGAGGATGGAGTTTAAAGGACAGAGGGTATTCAGGAAGAAATAGGGAGACTGCCCAGGTCCTTGGATCTGCAAGTATTTAATTGGGCAGCTCTTGGCGGTGACCCATCCCATCCTCTCACCAGATGGTGGTGAGAACTGGATTCTAGGAGGAGGCACCTGCCAGTCTGAACACTGGTGAGAAAGAACCTAGAGAGAGGCAAAGGCTGTTTCAGAGTTCCAGGAACCTACGCCCAATTCCACTTGAGCCTAGACAGGTGGCAGGCACGAGAGACACAGTACATTCTTTTTTTGTTTTTTGTTTTGTTTTGTGACAGGGTTTCTCTGTGTATCAGCCCTCGCTGTCCTGGAAATCACTTTGTAGACAAGGCTGGCCTCGAACTCACTGAGAACCACCTGCTTCTGCCTCCGGAGTGCTGGCATGTGCCACCACCGCCACCTGGCTACCTCGTGCGTCCTTTCAGAGGAAGAGGCTAGTCATACATTTGAACATCCAAAAAGAACAGAAACTTCTCTGCTTCCTCCTTAGCAAAGAGATTTATCCAGCCAGTATGCCTGGCTACTAGTAGTGCCAAGAGTATAGGTCTTCCTGATGACATGAGTGTGTCAGCTTACCCACAGTGGGTGATGCTCTCTGTAGCATCGGGTCTTCAGGATAGTTCTAGCACTTCTGCCCGAGATGCCTAGGTGTGTGTGTGTGTGTGTGTGTGTGTCTTAGCTACTTTTCTGTTACTGCGAAGAGACACCAGAACCAAGGCAGTTCATAGAAAGATAGCATTTAGTTTGGGACTTGCTTACAGTTTCAGGTGAGTCGATGACCATCCAGGTGGGGAGCGTGGCAGGCACAGCACCGGATCAGTAGCTGAGAGCTTACATCTTACCCACAAGTTGGAGGGAGAGTCAGTCTGACAGACTGACTGGGAGAGACTGGGCCTGGCTTGGGCTTTGGAAACCTCAAAGCCCACTACCAGTGACGCACCTCTTCCAACAAGGTCATGCCTCGAAATCCTTCCCAGAACAGTTCTGCCAACCAGGGATCAAACATTCAAATATATACACTTTTGGGGAGCCGTTCTCATTCACACCACCACAGTATGACGCTGTGTCTCTCGAGGAGGAAAGCGGGGTGCAGGAGAGTGTGCGTCCAGGCAGCGGATGAGAAAGGGTTTATGTGTGCCGTGTCTGCTGCCAGAGCAAATGCGCTGTTGTGGCAGCTGCAGGCCTTGGGCCTAACACCTGTTCTCTGGAGGCTCCCCTGAGCTGACCTCTCCTTGGCTGTCCCTCCCACATGAGCATCTGTGTTGCTAGAGGGCCAGGCCCCCACCCTCGCTGAGTCATGTATACCCAGAGTCCTGGTCGACCAAATGCCTGCTCTCAACTTGGGCGTGGGGGCTGCCGGGTGTGTGCCAGGTTGGGTTTATCCACTAAGGGAAGAGGTGAAACTGACAAGGCTAAAAAGGAATGGGGTGTTCTGGTGGGAAGTGGCTATTCTTGGCAAAGAACTGAGCAGCATTTGGGGGAGGGGACATTTTAGATATAGGAAAACCTTTCCCCTTAGGATGGAGGAAGTTGAAACACTGCTTAATGCTGCTGCAGCTGCTTCCTAACTTCGGCCTCTTTCTTCTTTGACTTATGGAGAAGTGGGGTGGAGGAGAAGAGCTGGGGTCTCAGTTTGCCCATCATTTCCAATGGGTCCACAGTCTGGTCCCCAGCTCTGTGGCCTCCACTGAGGCCCGGACAGTGCAGTGCCCTGTGGCTCACCTAACTCCCTTTCTCTCTCCTCCTCCTTTCCCCACTTGGCTCTTCTTCCTGGCCCCTGTGGGTGGCTGCAGCTCAGCCCTGGGGAGCCCCAGTGGAAGTGGAGTCTCTCCTGGTCCACCCTGGTGACCTGCTACAGCTTCGCTGCCGGCTGCGAGATGATGTGCAGAGCATCAACTGGCTGCGGGACGGGGTGCAGCTGGCGGAGAGCAACCGTACCCGCATCACGGGGGAGGAGGTGGAGGTGCGGGATTCCACCCCCGCTGACTCTGGCCTCTACGCTTGCGTGACCAGCAGCCCCTCTGGCAGCGACACCACCTACTTCTCCGTCAATGTCTCAGGTTGGTAGCAAAGCCCTCACTGTGTCCACTTCTCCAACTTTATTTGCTGGTTTTAAAAGGGAGACCAATTTCCTTCCCTTCCATGATCCTGCCCCTACTCTGCTTCAGAACTGCTGCCCACTAACACTGCTCCCTGCCCGCTGCGTGGCTTAGCTCTCAAGAGGTTGACCAGGTAGGGCAGATGTCGGACCAGTGACCTGGGGCTGTTAAGACCCTGTGATTTCCCCCACCACAGAACGCCCCAGTCATGCTAAGGGGGGCTCAGCCAGCTTCATCTTGTCGAGGCCTAGGGTTAGCGATCGGAGCCTAGGAGTAGTATATGGTGTGAGGTCCCTGCTGTGGTGGGAAGGACTCAGGTACCCTGCCATGTCCTGACTTTATGGGAAATAACACACCTGTTGTCTATCTCACGGAACATTATGAGTGTGGCCAGGCAAGCCTAGAGCTCTGTGGTTGGGACTATGCTTCCTTTAGAATGTGATTTTCACAAAACCAGGATCTGAGAAAGAAAAGGTGGAACTTCTGATGCCAAGAGGTGGCTTGGTACCTTCTCCCAGGCCTCCCCCCCCCCTTTTTTTCTGTTTCTTTTTTGAGACAGGGTCTCTCTACGCAGCCCTGGCTGTCCTGGAACTCATTATATAGATCAGGCCAGCTACAAACTCAGAGATAGGCCTGCTTCTGCCTCCTAAGTGCTGGGATTAAAAGTGTGCTCCACCATGCCCAGTCTGTTTTTAAATGGGGCGCATCCCAGTTGGGGAGTGAAGGCAGTTATAGCAGGCATGGTGGCACACACCTTTAATCCCAACCCTCCAGAGGATCTCTGTGACTTTGAAGCCAACTTGGTCTGCATCTCTACATGTGAGAGCCTGTCTTTATCAAAGATTTAAAAAGGCAGCTCTGGGACTGGAGAGATGGCTCAGCTGTCCAGAGCCTTGATATTCTTGCAGGGGACCTGGCTTTGGTTCCCAGCACACACAGTGTGCTCACAATTGCTTGTACCTTCAGTTCCCACACCATCTGGCCCCCTTAGGCTCCTGCATGCACATGGTGCTTGCAGACTCACAAACATACACATAAATTAAAACAAAATCTTTGCGGGAGAGAAGAGAGAGGGAAAGAAAAAGCAGGCAGCTCCCAGCCCTCAGCAGTTCCGTACTAGAGGCTCCTGATGGCAGGCTGTTCATCTTAGGGTTTTAGAAGTAGCTTCAGGGGCTGGAGAGATGGCTCAGTGGTTAAGAGCACTGACTGCTCTTCCAGAGGACCCGGGTTCAATTCCCAGCACCCACATGGCAGCTCACAACTGTCTGAAAATCCAGTTCCAGGGGATCTGACACCTTCACACCAATGCACATAAAATAAAGTTAAATAAACCATAAGAAATATTTAAAAAAAAAAAAAAAAGAAGTATCTTCAAGGCCCAGAGTGTCTATGGGTTTCTCAGTGGTTGATGTTCAAAGACTACCGATTCCTCAGCTGCTATTGTGGGTACCCAAGTGGTACTGTTAGCTGAAAGGCCTTGGTGTATAAGACTACAATTAAATAAATTGGGAGGGGAGAAGTAGCTGGCCTTGCTGAAGCCATCCGGACTCCAGGCAGAAGGCGGTGCATTGGGCTGAGATGAGTACTGGAGTGTGTGGTTCTTAAACAGAGACTGTCACTGAGACAAAATTTGGGGAAATTGGGAGTCCTTATGGGATGGGTGGGTGTGTTGTCCGTGACTGCACTGAGCTGGTCCTGATGAGGCGACTTCTGTTTGGATGACAATCTAGAGATGCTCAGAAGTACCTCAGTGCCCACCCCACCCCTTTCTTCTCACAGATGCGCTTCCCTCCTCGGAGGATGACGACGACGACGATGACTCCTCCTCAGAGGAGAAAGAAACAGACAACACCAAACCAAACCGTAGGCGTGAGACACTGTTTCCTACCTATTTACTGCCTTTGAGACATGGGATTTGAGACTTAGGGGAAAGGTCTGCCTAACTGGGAGGAGAGAGGCTCAGAGGGCCTGTGGGCCATGTTGCCTGACTGCTGCCCGTCTAGATGGCCCGAAGTATTGAGCAGATAGATGAGGTGTGTGTGGTCCTGCTTGGGCCCTGGCTTCTGAGCCTGACCACTCCTGCTACCCTCATCTGTCCGCCTTGGCTTTTCCTGGACAGCTGTGGCTCCATACTGGACATCCCCAGAAAAGATGGAAAAGAAGCTGCATGCGGTGCCGGCTGCCAAGACGGTAAAGTTCAAATGCCCATCCAGCGGAACACCCAATCCCACTTTGCGTTGGTTGAAAAACGGCAAAGAGTTCAAACCTGACCACCGGATTGGAGGCTATAAGGTATGTACATATGTGTTCATATACAAAAAAAATTCAGAAGAAGACACTGGATGGAGGGCTGGGATAGGAAACCATATTAAATACCTTTATGATTTTGTTTTAGTTGCCTTTGTGTGTGTGGAGGGGGGTGCATTCTAGACAGGGTTTCTCTGTGTAGCCCTGGCTGTCTTAGAAGTCACTCTGTAGACCAGATTGGCCTTAGAGATCCCTGCCTGCCTCTGCCTCCTGAGCGCTGAGATTAAAGGCATGCCACCACTGCCCGACTTACTTACCTTTTTAAAGGTGGGATTTTTTTTTAATCAAAGTTTATTTTATATGCATCTATGATTGTTTTATCTGCATATATGTATGTGCACCAGATGTGTGCCTAATGTCTGCAAAGGATCGAAGAAAGTATCAGATCCCCTGGAACTTCAGTGTTTTGATTTTATTATTATTAATAATTATTAATTATTATTATTATTACTTTAAGAAGAGGAAAACTTGAAGGAGTCCGTTTTCTCCTTCAGCTATGTGGGTCTTGAAGAACAGACTCAGTCAGGCTTGGTGGCAAGTCCTTTACCCATTGAGCCACCTCACCAGCCATCATTAGCTCCTCTCTCTCTCCCTCCCTCCTTTCTTTCTTTGGTTTTTGAGGCAGGGTCTCTCTCTTTGACCTGGAACCCACTATTCGGGCTGCCCCCAGACTCACAGAAATCTATCTGCCTCTGCCTCCTGAGTGTTAGGATTAAAGAAATGTGTGTGCCATCCTACCTGGCCATCTTAAAGGACCTTACTCAGGACAGATTACTGGAAATGAAATTATCAGATAAGAGTGTGTAGGTATCTTCTAAATTGTCAGTACCTATAATCCACGCCTCCCTTTCCTCTTCCTTCTGCACACTAAGCATTGAGTCACATCTTCAGCCCCCAAGCCCTAAAAGGAAAAAGCAGTCACCTCCCCATAACCGAACATTAGAATAATAAACTCACTAGACTTCTGCCAAGTCTTTCACACAGCGTGTGAAAGGGTTATGTGTCTTATTGATACCATTAGGCACTTCCTATGCTGATAAGCTTCTTCCTGTCCTTCTAGGTCAAGTCCTTATCTGTAGGAAGAACAGTTCAATGAGAATCTCTCCCTCAGAGATCTGAGTCTCCCCAAGGTCCCCAAATAGGTCTCATCTCCCCTAGACTCTCTTCTCATTCCTTCTTGACTCTTTGGAGACTGTTTCTTCCCATATACCCCAGACTGGCCTGGAATGCCCATTCCCCCTGTCTTCTCATCCTAAGTGCCACCACGTATGGCTTCTCATTGCTCTTGTATAAGAAAAAAGCAGAGAGGAGGGGCTGACTGGAGAGACAGCTTAGTGGTTAAGCATATACCACTCTTCCAAAGGACCAGAGTCTGGATCCCAGCACCCACATCAGAAAACTCAAAACCACCTCTTAACTGCAGCTCCAGGGCTTCTGTGGCACCTACACTCACATGTGTGCATGCATGTACACATACACACGTTTAAAAGTAGAGATAGATCTTTTCCTTTCTCTGTATTTTCTATTATTTATTTGATTATTTATTTGTGGGTTATTTGTTTGATTGCTTATTTTGAGCCAGGGTTTTTTTGTGTAGCTGTCCTGGAACTTGTTCTATATAGATCAGCCTGGAACTCAGAGATCACCCTGTTCTGCCTCCAGACTGCTAGGATTAAAGGTGTGCACTACCTCTCCTAGTTCTTGTTTTCTCCTTCTTCTTCTTCTTCTTCTTCTTCTTCTTCTTCTTCTTCTTCTTCTTCTTCTTCTTCTTCTTCTTCTTCTTCTTCTTTTTCTTCTTCTTCCTCTTCCTCTTCCTCCTCCTCCCTCCTCCTCTTCTTTTTGTTTTGTTTTTGTTTTTAAGAGAAGGGCTAGGGAAAGTTGTACTTTAACTTACCAAGTGCTTACTGTTTGCAAGTTCCTGTGCTTCAGCTAGGACAAGACAGCATTCTGGCCTGTGAAGATTCTGTAGCCTAATAAGGCAAGTGGTGGGGGGCAGCTGGGATGAACAACTGTTGGTGCGTTGATAGACAGGCAGAAGGTTGAGCACAGATCTGACCAGAGTCAACTGGAAGAAGAGATAGTGTTTTGTTTTGTTTTGTTTGAATTGCATTTTCATTTGGTTTGTGTGCAGGCAATGATGTGCATATGGAGCTAGATCACAGGACAACTTGCAGGAACTGGTGTCTCCTTCTGCCATGTGGGTCCTGTGAATCAAACTTGTCAGGCTTGTTGGCGAGTGCCTTTGTCCACTGCTCCATCCTGCCAACCCTGAGGAGATAGCTTTGGAAAGTCAATGTCCAGAGTAGCACAATAGCTACATCAGGCCTCGGAGGGAGACCAATGGACTTGGAGAAGAGTCCCAGTAAATTTAGGAGAGTTTGCCAAAGGCACGTTCATACAGGTCATGGCTGCTCGTGAATGCTGCTGTGAAGGTGTCCAGTGTTAATTTAGATGGCATGGTGTGTACCAAGTGTGAATAGACCGAGAACCAGTCCCTCTATGCTTTGTTTTGGCTAACGGTGCGGCACCGGCCCCATGCTGCCTGTTCTCATCTGCACTTTACCCCAGATGCTCAATAAAGGCCCTGGGTTGTGTCTGTCCTGCAGGTTCGTTATGCCACCTGGAGCATCATAATGGACTCTGTGGTGCCCTCCGACAAGGGCAACTACACCTGCATCGTGGAGAACGAGTATGGCAGCATCAACCACACCTACCAGCTTGATGTTGTTGGTAAGAAGGCAAGGCTAAGGTGGCAAGAGTCAGTTGGGGCAGGGTGGGAAAAGGCAACTGTGGAATCTGAAGCCCTAGGGATAGAATCTGGACATTTGGCATGATCCTTCCCACCTTGAACCTCACTCTTCCCTCCCTCATTCCTTTCTCTCCTCTCTTCCTTCCTTCCAATCTGAGATACAGTCTCAGACTTCAAGTCCAGGCTGCTGTGGAACTCAGGGTGATCCTCCTGCTCCAACCTCAAGTGCGAGGATTACAGGCTTTCTTTTATTCATTCATTCATTTATTTGGGACAGAGTTTCTTTATGTATCCCTGGCTGTCCTGGAACTTGCCAAGTAGACCAGGCTGCCCTGAGATCTTTCTACCTGTCCTGCCTCTTGAGTGCTGGGATTAAAGGCGTGCACTACCACCCCTGGCTCACCTTTTTTTTTTTTTTTTTTTTTTTTATTCATTCATTAAGCAACTGCTACTATTATGCTATGAAAAGACATAACTTGATGCAGTACTGGGAGCTGTGGCATAAGAGTAGCTTTTGCTTAATGAACACCACTAACATACCAGGGTCTTTCATTCATTCATGCCCTGAACTTTATTCTTTGTATCCTTACAGTAGAGACACAATCCGAGTAGCTATAGGCCAAGTGCACACACAGAGGTGCAGAGGCCAAGTGCCTTTGAATGTAGAATCCCAACATGTCCCCATGGTGGCATTTCAGAAGACAAGAACATTGTGTTGTTTGCCTCAGGGCTGTGATTGTAGAGGTTTGGGTCTTCTGTTCCAAGGACTGTATGGGCCAGAGCCTTACAACCAACACCTGCCTTGGCATTGAGGTAGTTCAGGAAGAAGATGATGGTCTGGAAGATCTGGGGCGGGCCTAAGATACTGAAATCTGGGGGTGTGTCTCTGTTTAGACAAGATATTTGGTTGTGCCTGAAAATGTGGGTGCAGGACTGGAGGAAATGGCATCCCTTCTCTCAAGCCAGGCTCAAGGGGCTGGAGTTTAGCAGAGGCACCGGGACGGGTATTGGAGAACCAAGGTAGACCCTATCTCTGCCAGCATCCCACCCAGGACCAGGCCATTGAAGGGTCTAACATGTCCATCCTCTCCCTTGCCCCACAGAGCGATCCCCTCACCGGCCCATCCTTCAGGCAGGGTTACCTGCCAACAAGACAGTGGCCCTGGGCAGCAACGTGGAGTTCATGTGTAAGGTGTACAGCGATCCACAGCCTCACATCCAGTGGCTGAAGCACATTGAGGTGAACGGGAGTAAGATTGGTCCGGACAACCTGCCGTACGTCCAGATCCTGAAGGTAATCTTAGCCTCATTCTTGGCCAGTATGCTGGGAAGATGACCAGGTGTCCCCTGGGGCTCAGCGCCTGCTGGGATTGAGGCTCACCCTGACCCACAAGGTGCATACACCATCTTAGTAGGGATCTAGCCACAGGCTGGTGACAGCATAAGGTGAGGGGGAGCTGGGGACAGAGGGCGGGGTGAGTGATAATAGTTGCTGGTTTCTATAGAGCCTTGTGAGTGAGCCGGGGTCTCAGATCAATTACTTAAGGAAGGCATTGAGACTCTTGCTTGCTTGTGGCCTAACACCACAGCCTTCCAACAACAAGTGTTTCCCAGTATCAGCCCTGCTTGCTTCCTAATTGTTTGGCGCACTAGGTAAACGATAAGGGCGTTGCTCGAACATCTGGAAAAGTCAATGCCCTCTATAAATTCTGAGGCGTTTGAGGAGTAATGGCATTTTCTTTTTCCTCTCACTCCCAGACTCTCATTGTCCCTGAATGCTCCATTAATCCAGGGAGGTAATTGGCTAAGTCTCCAGCGGATCTTGCGGCAGGAATAACCAGAAGTTAGACTTCATCTTCCCTCCCCTGCCTTGGTTGTCCTAGAGATTTACTGGCTGTCCCTTTTCTTTGCCACTGGTGCTGAAACTATTCTGGAAGAAAGGGGGCCAGCTCTAGCTTTGGGCCTTGGAGATCCATCTCTGATTACAAGTCCCCACCCTGGCCTGGTAGAGGAAGTTTAACACATACAGACTATTTGCTTTGGACTGTGACCCTTCCCCTCCCCTTCCTTCCTCTCATTTCCCCTTTTTTTTCCTTTCCGGTTTCCTTTTTCTTCTTTGTTTCCCTTCCCCCCTTGCCCTTCTGTCCTACGTCTAGCCCTTCCCTTTCCATCCACTCTTATTAGCGATTTCATTTTGTCCCACTCAGAGGAGAAAGACGATGGGAGGTCCCAGTGTCTCCCTGGGCCTGACTGGAAGTTACCCCAGGAGCACTGTATGGCCATATCTCAGTGTTTGCCCAACTGACTCGTGTGTCGTTGGTTTGTTCCAGCATTCGGGGATTAATAGCTCGGATGCGGAGGTGCTGACCCTGTTCAATGTGACAGAGGCCCAGAGCGGGGAATATGTGTGTAAGGTTTCCAATTATATTGGTGAAGCTAACCAGTCTGCGTGGCTCACTGTCACCAGACCTGTGGCAAAAGGTAATGTGGAGATGGACGGGACCCTATACTGGGTACTTGATTTAGGCCCCACATTGCTGGGGCAGGTTGGGAAGCCAGCACCAACTCTACCTTTCTCCTACTATGTTCTAATGCCCAGAGCCATGGAAAAATCCCTGGCTTGGGAGGTTGGTTTGGTTTGGTACTGTGTTGATTATCTGTGGCTCCCTTTGTACCTTATGTTTTGTGTTCTCTCTCTCTCTCTCTCTCTCTCTCTCTCTCTCTCTCTCTCTCTCTCTGTGTGTGTGTGTGTGTGTGTGTGTGTGTGTGTGTGTGTGTGTGTACTTATGCCCATCCATGCACTTATGGGATAGTCTTTTCTGTTAGGAATGATACTTTAGACTGAAGTTTTAAATGATGGCATAGAGAAGGGACCAGGGATTCTCTTTCAGACCTGTATCTGCAGGTTGTGTGTGTGTGTGTGTGTGTGTGTGTGTGGTGGGGGAGACTGCCTTTCTTTCCCTGCCATCTGTCTGTCTGTACCCACTGACTCTCTTTACCTAAAACCAAACAGCCCCCCAGCGGCCAGGCCCCATTTCTCCATGCTGCCCACCGCCCGCATGCTTGGCTGGGCCAGTGACTGCCAGCGTCTGGTGAAGGGTCATAACCAGCCGTCTTCTCCTCAGGTCTGCAGGAGCGCCTCCCTCAGGGCCTCACTCTCTTCCTCTAACAGGTCTCGCTGCCTGGTGGTTTCTGCCTTGTTGCAAAGGAGATGCTGGGGAGCATTTTCTTCCTCTGGCTTTGGTCCCCTTCTCTGTCCCCTCAGTTTCTCTGTCTCTCTGAGGTCTCATGTCCTGTGCTTGTCCATTTTGCTTCCGTTGTCTCTTCTAGACTGCTGGAGTTAATACCACCGACAAGGAAATGGAGGTGCTTCATTTACGAAATGTCTCCTTTGAGGATGCGGGGGAGTATACGTGCTTGGCGGGTAACTCTATCGGACTCTCCCATCACTCTGCATGGTTGACCGTTCTGGAAGGTATACACTGCACTGATCCTTTCCGTGTCCTGCTTCTGCCATGGGAGCAGCACATCCATTGTAGGACCAGGGAGAGGCAGGAAGGGATGACTCCCATCTGCTACGTGCCCTTTTCTGCTCCAGCTTTGAGGCACATGCAGGGGGTTCCTGGATTCTCAGGAAGTTATGGGGTAGCCTCCCCTGCCCATCCATATCTGGCTCTCTCCCTGGTCACTAATGCATGCTTGAGCTCTGGGTTTACCTTGCGACAGTGCTTTGCAGCACAGGCTCCTTCCATCCTTGGGGATAGCATCTTCCTTTGTCCACTTGGTACTGAGGTTTTTAATTACTGGGACTTCTTTAGCCGGTCCAAAGAGTGTCAGCAAGAAAAGCCCTGGATCTCTTCTCCATGAACACAGGTTTTCAACCAGCGGGAGCTTACCGCTTCCATTGGGTGCTGCTGGTCCACTTTTCATTCCGCTGCTCTTTGACTGGCATGCCTGGATAGCAGCAAACTTGAGCTACCTCGGTAAAGACCTGCCTTAGCCTAATGGTGGCCATTTGACCTCTCTGACTCATCCCTTCCCAAGTGGGGAGATCTGTGTCCCATGTACCAGCCAGGAAGGAAGGAGCCTGCAGCCTTGCTGGGTGGTGGACTGGTGACACAGGAGCAGTATGGTTTTGCGTGCATGTGGCCTGCGTGCTGCTGTTCTGTGGCTGCTACCTTGCGTTCCTTCTCTGCTCCTCCCTTCCACCTTGCTTGCCCAGCAGCCCCACAAGCTGCTGCTTGCAGAGAAGCATCTCGTTAGTAGTATTCTCGCCCCTGTCTCTGTTGAGTCAATGCTTCCTGTGAGTCTTCATTTTCTGACACCAAGGGAAGAGACAAACAGCTCTTTCCCTGTTATCGACTCCGTTTCCTTGTTGGGCTGGGAGGACTCCCAGGGCGTCGCTTCCTCTTCAGCTGGCTAAGGTTTTAAAGGGGAGGACTGTAGGAAGAGGGCTGTATACATGCAGGGAAGAGGTTCCAGCAGGCAGACACTGTTTCTGCAGGGAAAGGTGGACCAACGGCAAGCGGGGATGAGTATGTGTCTTAGTCAGGGTTACTCCTGCTGCATTGAGACACCATGACCAAAAGCAGCTTGGGAAAAGGAAAGGGTTTATTCAGCTTACACTTCCGTATCAGGCTTCATCATCAAAGGCAGTCAGGGCAGAAGCTTACACAGGCCAGGAACCTGGAGGCAGGAGCTGATGCAGAGGCCATGGAGGATGCTGCTTACTGGCTTGCTCTCCATGGCTTGCTCAGCCTGCTTTCTTAGAAAACCCAGGACCACCAGCTCAAGGGTGGCACTGCCCACAGTGAACTGGGCCCTCCCACATTAATCACTAATAAGAAAGTGCCATGCAGGCCAGCCCACAGCCCACTTTTATGGAAACATCTTCTCAATTGAGCCTCCCTCCTTTCAGATGACTTTAGCTTGTGTCAAGTTGACATAAAGCCAGCCAGGACAGTATGAATTCTATTCTTTTTTTTTTCTTTTGATTTTTTCGAGACAGGGTTTTACTGGGTAGTCCTGGCTGCCCTGGAGCTCACGCTATAGCCCAGGCTGGCCTCAAACTCCCAGAGATCCTTTGCCTCCTGAGTGCTGGGATTAAAGACGTGCACCACCACCACCCAGCCTATGAGTGGATTTCTTAAGAACTGCCAAATGTTTTTTCATCTGGAGACATATTTAGACGTTAAATTTCTTTTGCCTGTGTTTTAGCCATTTGCAGGTCTGAATGGACAGAAGTAAAAGGTATTTAGAGTCACAGGATGGCTACCATGGGCATTCATTAGTCTTCCCTCTGAGTGCCACTCTAGGCCTTGTACTTTGAGGACTCCCTGATCCCTTGGGCATAACAGCCCGTCTCTATATGATAGATACATGTGCTCAGCACTGAGGTTCTGCAGGGGTCTCTGGGTGCCTATCTAGCCCAGTAGGGAGCTGCAAAGTGACTCTGGAGTCAATGAGTGTTGGACTTGTGTGACAGCATAGTCTAGGCTTTATCCTCTATAGGTTTTGAGTTTAAGGATATTTAACGATGCCTCAGAGGTCCCAAGGTATCTGGTCATTTTGATACCCGCATCCCAGTCTTTGCTGGGATTTGCCTGGATTCTCTCTCCCATTCCCTACAAGTTCCCAGGGGGAAAGGAACAGGTGCTGGGTTTCTCATGGGACATACCTCTCCTGGGCAAAGCACCCTTGATCTGCTGACACCCTCTCCACACTGACTTAGCCCTGGAAGAGAGACCAGCCGTGATGACTTCGCCGCTCTACCTGGAGGTCATCATCTATTGCACCGGGGCCTTCCTTATCTCCTGCATGGTGGGCTCTGTCATCATCTACAAGATGAAGAGTGGCACCAAGAAGAGTGACTTCCACAGCCAGATGGCCGTGCACAAGCTGGCCAAGAGCATCCCTCTGCGCAGACAGGTAACAGAAAGTAGATGGGGGATTTGCACGCCCACCACTACCTGTCACCTCTTTCTGGGCCTCCAGGGCCTGCTTCCTTTTCCCCCCCAGCCCCCAGCTGTTCCTCAACTACCACATTGGGCTTTGTTCCAACTTCTGAACCAGGCACGTTGGGACATTCTAAATCATGTCTGGCTCCATGCCTGTCTACCCTGTACCCCTCTATCACATGGAGGGAGGAAATGGGTCAAAGAGTGCAGGTGTGTGGACGAGTAACTGCGCCTCAGAACACTGCTGACCCAGAAAGGTGCCTTAGGGCACCTCTCCATAGTCTGAGGAAGAGTTTTTGCCAAGGGACAAGAAAAGACCTGTTGGACTAGAGAGATGGCTCAGAGGTTAAGAGCACTGGTTATTCTTTCAGAGGTCCCGAGTTCAATTTCCAGCACCCACATGGTGGCTCACAACCATCTGTAATGAGATCTGATGCCCTCCTCTGTCTCGCATGCATACATGCAGGCAGAACACTGTATACATAGTAAATAAATAAATCTTAAAAAACAAAAGAACTTTTATAATATTCTAAAACCCTAAGTTAGAAGAGCTATGTTTGGTGTGCTCATTGAATAGATGAGTAAAATGGTCACCTGTATAGCCCTGATTAGCCTGTAGACCAGGCTGGCCTCAAACTCAGAGACCTACTTGCCTCTGCCTCCCTGCAGTTAAAAGTGTGTGCCACACTGCCCGAGTGCTGGGATTCGGAAAGACCTTTTGATGGTAGAAATTACTCATTCATATAGGAGTAAATCTGCTACAGCAAAAAACTGGGGGTTTGGAAGGAGTCTGTGCTACCCCTTCCTGCTCACCTTGCTAGAAGGGTGACCCCAGTCTTTCTTACAGGTGTCAGCAGACTCCAGTGCCTCCATGAACTCTGGGGTTCTCCTGGTTCGGCCTTCACGGCTCTCCTCCAGTGGGACCCCCATGTTAGCTGGCGTCTCTGAGTATGAGCTTCCTGAAGACCCCCGCTGGGAGCTGCCGAGAGATAGGTAAGGGGCTGTGGCTTTCAACTGAGGACCCCACACTTGCCCTTGCTGTAGGAATTGTGTATGCTGAGGCCTTGTAGGTAGTGAAAGTACAGAAGTACACGAGATGCCTCTAGAAATAGCCATTCCCCACTCTTGGCTGGGTGAAATGCCAGGAGAAAGGGGGCTGAACCGCCCTATGCAAGTCTGACCTTTACCAGCCCTGACTGTCACTCACTGTCCAGCACTGACTGTCACTCTCTGTTTCTGCCTCAAGACTGGTCTTAGGCAAACCTCTTGGAGAGGGCTGCTTTGGGCAAGTGGTATTGGCAGAGGCCATCGGGCTGGATAAGGACAAACCCAACCGCGTGACCAAAGTGGCTGTGAAGATGTTGAAGTGTGAGTGACGTTCCTGTTTCCTGCCACAGTAGTCTCTTTCCTTTCTCAGCAAACTAGGTCTGCACCAAATAGAATACATCTTTTGATGCTATCATTGCTCACACCTACTACACTGCCTGAAGGGCTAATCTGGGACTAGACAGGGATAACACACCTCAAGTCTTTTCTTTTAAAAATATTTTTTTAATGATTTATTTAACTTTATTTTATGTGCATTGGTGTGAAGGTGTCAGATCCCCTGGAACTGGATTTTCAGACACTTGTGAGCTGCCATGTGGGTGCTGGGAATTGAACCCAGGTCCTCTGGAAGAGCAGAAAGTGCTCTTAACCGCTGAGCCGTCTCTCCAGCCCCCACCCCAAGTCTTTAAATCTTATCTTGCTTCTTAATGTCAACCTGGGTTCAGGTGTTCATCTTAGTCCTATAACTGGCTATTTTTTTTCCTCATGGCCTCTCCAGCCACACTCAATACCACATGGTAGTGGTGACCCTGGATGGGAAATGGGAGGCGAGAAGCAAGTCCTAGAGGAAAGGGGTCCCTCCAGGATCTGCTCCCCGCCCCCAGCCCTTAGCTGTTCTTCCCACCTCCCTCACACCACTCTCTGGTTTGTATGTGAAGCTGACGCAACAGAGAAGGACCTGTCAGATCTGATCTCAGAGATGGAGATGATGAAAATGATCGGGAAACACAAGAATATCATCAATCTGCTGGGGGCGTGCACACAAGACGGTAGGCAGCTCCTGGGGCAGCTCTGGGCTCTGGCGTCAGCTGAGAAACTGGCTTAGCAGGGAGTTTAATGTGTTTCTCAGGGGCTGGGCTGGCCCAACTGGCATCCATCCAGGATTACTTACTGACACCTAGATTCATTGTGTGAATAGGAACAAGGGTGTTATTGGCATCTATAATAGGGTTCTTGCCCTCAGCTTTGCTTGGGAACTTTCTGGACTCTGCTAGGAAGAAGAATTCTTTTTCAGACTTTCTATGCGGAAAATGGCTTTCCCTGTGCCCCAGCCGGAGGAGTCAGGAAAGGGAGTTTAGATGAGGCGTGGGACACAAGTTGGCTGTAACACTAGAAGGAGGGGCTTCCATTAGGTGTAGCTGCACTTGCTGACCTCTTGCCTGACCTGTGGCCTCTGTCTTTGTGCGCTCAGGGCCTCTTTATGTCATCGTGGAATACGCCTCCAAAGGCAACCTTCGGGAGTATCTGCAGGCCCGGAGACCTCCTGGGTTGGAATATTGCTACAACCCCAGTCATAACCCCGAGGAACAGCTGTCCTCCAAAGATCTGGTATCCTGTGCCTATCAGGTGGCCCGGGGCATGGAGTATCTTGCCTCTAAGAAGGTATGAAGCCTGATAGCGCCCCTCCCTGCAAATAGCAGGGTGGGACTGAAGCCATCTAGTGCTCCAGTCTGTGACTGCACAGACCATGCTGGCCTTGAGCTCCACTTCTGGGTCAGCCCCTCTGGTGCTGGGACGCCAGTGCGCGCGCACTATTGTACCCGGCTCCAGCTTACAACTGTTAATCCTTTAGAGTTGGGTTCACAAAGCCTGACCCCTCGTGTTTCATTAGGTTCTCAGAGAACCTGAGTTGGGAAAGCCCTACGCACACACCTCCACAGACTGAGCGTGGGCCTAAACATTCTGTTTTGGGGGTACAATTCCCAAAGCTAGATGTTGGGATCAAGGGAGAAGGGCATAAAGGAGTTGAGAAGACTACAGCTGAAGGTGTCTGGAATTAAAGACTGCTTAGGGGGTGTCTAGAGAGTATGGGGTGTCTAGAGGATGTGATGGGGGTGTGGGCAGATCTGTGAGGTAAAGTGGTCTGCTACCTACTGCACAATAAGTGCCAGAGTAAAGGGGGCTAAGTGTCTGTGTGGCGAAGCATGGTTCAAGGTTGTCACCTCCTCTCTTCCTTCTGTTTAGTGCATACACCGAGACCTGGCTGCTAGGAATGTCCTGGTGACAGAGGACAATGTAATGAAGATCGCAGACTTTGGCCTAGCCCGAGACATTCACCATATCGACTACTATAAAAAAACCACCAATGTAAGTTTTCTTGCTTGGCATCGCCTGGGCCCCACCTGTCCATGCCCTGCTCCCCGCCGCCTGCCACCCCCCTGCCCTGATCCATCATTGTCGATGCATCCCGTGAGTCCTCTGTGTGTCATTCCCCCCTCCCCCACGCACACACTGCTTCCTGCAGGGCCGGCTGCCTGTGAAATGGATGGCACCTGAGGCATTGTTTGACCGGATCTACACCCACCAGAGTGACGTGTAAGTTTGAAATACACAATTACACGGGATGTGTTGGGAAAAGCATACTAGTGGTCCTGCGTCTCTAGACTGATGAGACTCTCCATCATTGAGAGTTGGAGGGGGGGGGCATTGTCTTGTCCCATGAACAACATGTTCCAGCTTTCTTTGCATTGCCCTTACTGCCCCCCCTTGTCTCCTGTGCCCTGCCCCCTGAACTCAAGGGTTGCATTGGGGCAGGAGAGGTTCAAGATGAGCACCTGCTATGCTGACTTCTCAAGAAGACATGGGAAGGGCCTCCTAGGGCAGCCTAGCCCTGTGCCATGAGTCACATGGCACCATGCTCTCCTGTAGGTGGTCTTTTGGGGTACTCTTGTGGGAAATCTTCACTCTGGGTGGCTCCCCATACCCTGGTGTGCCTGTGGAAGAACTTTTCAAGCTGCTGAAGGAGGGTCATCGAATGGACAAGCCCACTAACTGTACCAATGAGCTGTAAGCATGAGTTGGGGGAAGGCTGGGGGGAGGGGCTGTTGGTAGTCAGCGCTGTTTGAGTCCACCGCTGGTGAGCTGGTGAGCTGGGTCGGATGTTGGAGCAGATAAGATTCCTTAGATAGTGGCTCCTGGGAGGTTCCCGAGGTCCTCAGGCTCTGAAGGAAGTGGGAGCCGAGTGGCGGGCAGGTGATGGGAGTAGCCCCCCTGGTCATCCCTCTCCAAGCCCCTGGGCCATCTCTCCTGTTGTCCTCCCTCTTTGACCTCCCCACCCTGCTTCAGGTACATGATGATGCGGGATTGCTGGCACGCCGTGCCCTCTCAGAGGCCCACTTTCAAACAGCTGGTGGAAGACCTGGACCGCATTGTGGCCTTGACCTCCAACCAGGTAGTGCTGGACCTTGGGGCATCATCGCGTAGGCACCTAAGGGGACACTGCCATAGGAAGGTTTGTGTGCCACCAATCCTTTCCTCCCGTCACAGGAGTATCTGGACCTGTCGATGCCGCTGGACCAGTACTCTCCCAGCTTTCCCGACACACGGAGTTCTACCTGCTCTTCCGGGGAGGACTCTGTCTTCTCTCATGAGCCGTTACCTGAAGAACCCTGTCTGCCCCGACACCCGACCCAGCTCGCCAATGGTGGACTCAAACGGCGCTGACTACCAACCCTACCCCGGCCTTTCCCCAGTTCCGTCATCACCTGTGTCCCTCATCTGTAATTCCCTGCTGGACACGCTGCCTTTCCCTTCTCCTTTGCTGCTGGCTAGAGCCAGTGTGTACCTGAGGCCTTCCTGTGTGGCCTATCCCATCATCACCCGCCAAGAGCTCTCTTCTCTTCTCAGCCTGCTGTGTGAGAAAGGAGCCAAGGGGCAGGTATAGGCCGGTAGCCACTTCCTCCTTCCTAGGTGTTGGACCAAGACCCACCCTGCTGCTTGGCACTCCTTGGAGGCCTGGGGAGCAGAAGCAAGTGGAACAGGCCTGCGAGCAAGAGCTCACTGAGTCTTCTGGTTGACCCACTAGCCTCCTGTGTTCTGGTGGCAGCAGCCTTGGGGCTACTGAAGCAGTGGGGTTTGTTTCTGTGCAGGCCTTAACTGAAGGCAGCCTCTGCTCCAGATGGGTGGTACCGGTGGCTTCTTAATTCCAATACTAATTTGCTTTGCTGACCAAATACCTGGTACCAGAAGACGATGAGGCAGAGATTGGAGCAGTGATGTGGCCCTGGGGCTGAGCCCTAGACTCGGGGCTTTGTACATAGCTATGAAGAAAACACAAAGTGTATAAATCTGAGTATATATTTACATGTCTTTTTAAAAGGGTCGTTACTAGAGATTTACCCATTGGGTGAGATGCTCCTGGTGGCTGGGAGGCATCCGTTGCTATATATTAAAAACAAAAACAAAAAAACAACAAAAAAAGGAAAAATTTTTAAAAGGTCATATATTTTTTGCTACTTTTGCTGTTTTATTTTTTTAAATTATGTTTTAAACCTATTTTCAGTTTAGGTCCCTCAATAAAAATTGCTGCTGCTTCATTTTTATCCTGGGCGTGTGAAAAGGGAGCAGATGCCCCCTGAAAAGGAGGGAGACAGGGACTCAGGGGCCATGAGCTGTTGGCACTGTGTGCTTTCTGTATTTCCCTATGACCTCCCAGACAACCCTTCTATCTCTGATGCTTTGGGAAAGGCGGGGGTAAGAAGACCAAAGTACTGAGGGCAGAAAACCAAGACTACGAGCTTGTTTCCTCCGCCCATAGATTGTTTCCTAAGAGGGGATGAGGCCAGCCAACTGGTAGAACGGACCCCGACCCCTGTGTGGGTAGAAAAATTGTCACCCAAAGCTAGTCTTGTCCTTCCCAGTCTACTCTCTATTTCTCTCTTCCATACAATCCTCCTGTGCCTGTGTCCCTGTTACCAGGTTGTATTTGTTGGGACCGTCCCTGATCTTGGCTTCCTTATAGGTTTGTTGTTTTGTTTTTGTTGTTTTTTTTTTTTTCCTGTGCAAACTCCACCCATCCCTCAGGAAAAGGAAACACAATCTCTTTGGTTTGGGTCAGCTTGGTGACTTACTCCTGCCACCTGCTGGTGGCTTTTGTCCTCTCCAAGTGGTTCCTTGGCACCTTATTCAGACCGGCGGTACGCTATCCTTAGTGTTCATTACTGGATCACTGCTGAATACAAACCTGTTCAATATGCTTTCATCCTGTAGTAGGGCTGCTTCTTTAAATACATTCTGAGCGGGGCAGTTTGTTAGCTATGGTTTTGGTCATCATCATAGAGTTCTTATCATTGTTTCTCTCTGTAAACATGTAACTGTCAGAATATTACAAGTGGGTTTTTTTTGGGGGGGGGGGTTAATGCAGAAAGAAGGCGTAATTTGGCGAAGACGGCCAGGGGATAAATTTCAACTCAAACTTGTTAAAATAGCATAATTTCTGCCTCAGCTCTATTTGACTCAACATGTGATTGGGTGGGAGACTCTACAGAGGGCTTTTGGATGACTCAAGGAAAGGTGCTAGGAGCTATAAGCACTGAGGTCCTTGCTGTTACTATTCAAACTGCCCACAAATATCCCCCGAGGTAGGGATGGCTATCAAATAAAAGATAGTGAAATTGACCTGAGAGAAAATGAAATGGCTATTTTACTTCGATGACCAGATTGAGTCTCCTGGGAAAGGAACCCAGCTTGTATAATGAAGATGTGCTGTCAAAGTAGTGCATCTGTCTGGTTTCCCGAGGGTTAAAATATGGCCAAGGCGTCAATCAATACTGCCTTTCCATCTTTTCTAATTGCCATAGGCTAGAGATCATCAGTCCCTTGGCTCTGCTAATGTAATATATTGATTTCAGGTAAGTAAGATTGAACACAGATGAAGAGGGAAGTCTGCCTTAATGGTAATGAAGTCTCTGTTTAATCTGCTGCCACTGGGTGGAGCCAGCAAGCTTAATCTCCCTATCCCCAACATCCCCCCACCCCCTCACCCCCCCGCACACACAGTATTAGGTCATAGGCCAGTTTGCTCTGAAGTAACAGACCCACCTGCCAGTGGGAATCTTTGGTCTGGGTTTAGCATTCTAAAGCTCTGGACATGACCAATATGGCATGTGCAGAATTAGACCTGATACAAGTGCAGAGTGATACTATGAAATGCCACCAACAACTATTATGGCAGAATTCTGCATAGATGTGAGCCATGGCTAATGTCACTCCAGGTACGTGTTAGAGAGGGCCTAAAATTAAACCCAGTGAGATTATTAGCAGCTGGTAGAGCCAAGGAACCTATATCTGCAGGAGGGCAGAGAACAGTGAGGGAGAAAAAAAAAAAAGAGGTCTTTGAAGCAATATGGCCTGGCCTTCCAGCCACTCAGCTGGTAGAAACCAAGAAGGGAGACGACCAGCCAGAGCCCTGAGGTTGGCTGGTCCTGGTGCCACACGCCTTTAATCCCAGCACTCAGAGGGCAGAAGCAAACAAATCTGAGTTCAAGGCCAGCCTGGTCTACGTTGTGAGTTCAAGTTCTGCTAAGAATGCACAGTGAGACCCTGTCTAAAAGAAAATTAAGAGCACTGAAGTTATGAAAGGCTCTGGAACCAGGTCCCTCATTGGACATGTGACAGCGTTCAGAATCCTCTTCACCATACTGCTCCCCAGACGCAGGCCGTGCTGCCAACCAGTGGCGTGCTGGCGCTGGCTCTCAGAGGCTGGTTATGTGCTTCTTAGCGTTGGAATCATCCATGGGGATGGCCTGCCATCCTTGGGATCTGCAACTGTGGTTACTATCAGTGGCCAGAGCACTCACTGCCAGTGAGGTTTCAGCCTGGGGTGGCCAAGTACCCCAAATGCTGAAAACAGAAACACTGATATCTGTGATAATGGGTCGAGAGATGTATCTAGTATCTTACTAGTCTAGAAGTTAGCAGAAAACAGGTAAAGCTACATAGTAAATTCCAGGCCAGTTTGGGCTACATGAAACTTTGTCTGAAAAACAAACAGAAATGCCCTGGTGGCACAGGCCTTTAATCCCATCACTTGGGAGGTAGAGGCAGGTGAATCCCTGAGATCTAAATTAGCCTGGTCTACAGAGTGTTTCAGGACAGCCAGAGTTACACGGAGAAACCTTGTCTTGAAAAACCAAAACAAAAAACCCACAAATGAAACAAAGCAAAATGACAAGAGAGCAGACCTGGTAGTGCACGCCTTTAATATCAGAACTCAGGAGGGCAGAGGTTGCTGGATCTCTGTGAGTTCAAGGCCAGCCTACTCTACATAGCGAGTTCTAGGCCAACCAAAGTGGGTCCCTTTCTTCAAAAACAAAAAGCAAAACAGGGAAGAAAAAAACCACACACACCTGGAACCCACCATGACTAGGTTTAACTGTTCCCATTTTGCCCGTTGAGAGGCAACTACACACGAGTCACGTAGGTGAAACAGGATTGAGTCGGTTCTACCTAGCTAATCCTGTTCCCTATTCCATACCTATAAACTACATCAAGTTTAAAAAAACAAAACGCTTAGCCAGACTGTGGTGGTACATGCCTTTAATCCCAGCACTTGGGAGGCAGAGGCAGGCGGATCTCTGTGAGTTCGAGGCCAGCCTGGTCTACAAGAGCTAGTTCCAGGACAGGCGCCAAAAGCTACAGAGAAACCCTGTCTTGAAAAACCAAAACACTTCAAAGGGGAAGTTTTGCAAGATGCCTGGTCACAGAATGGTTTATTTACACAGCTTCATCAGGCTGGAGAAATCAGTTAATAAGGAGCCCAGGGTGGGACTTGTCCTCCATGACAAGGGAGAATTTTGAGGTACACTTTGCAGGCTGGGGGTGTAGTTCAGTTGCTGGCATAGAAGATCATGCATGAGGAGTAAGAAGGATGTGGTGGTGGTGGTGTGTGCCTTCAGTCCCAGCACTCGGGAGGCAGAAGCAGGCCTGGTCTACACTTTAAGGACTACATTAGACCTTGCCTCACAAAACAAGACTAGCTAGCTGAAGCACATGAGCTTGCTGCAAAGGGCTGTTGGCATTTCTTATTTACTTGATCCCAGGCTGTGCTCCTTCCTAAGTTTCAATTCCATAGTAAGCAACCCTAGCTTTACTGTGCAAAGGCTGAAATGACTTTCGCTTTTCACCTCTCTACAGGCAAAGGAAGATGCTCTTGATTGGCTGCCTATCAATCAAAAACACTAAGCCTAAATACCTGACTTACTGCTTGTTACCAAGTAGCAAAGGGATTGTATCAGAGCTTACTACCAGCCTCTGACAGGCTGACCAGAAAAAAACATATCCGGCACAAATGGTTAAGATTAATTATGTGCTAGAATAGTGTCCACCTCCCAGATTCCTGCAGCCTCTGTGGACATCGGATGGGGATGTCTGGGTGTCTGTCTTTTGTTTGTTGTTTGGTTGGTTTGGTTTTTTTTCGAGATAGAGTCTTATGATGTAGCTCTGGCTGTCCTGGAACTCACTCTGTAGACCAGGCTGGATGGACTTACTCACAGAGATCCACCTGCCTCTGCTTCCCCAGTGCTGGGATTAAAGATGTGTGCCACCACTGCCCGGCTAGCTCATCTTTTTCCTTAAGATTTATTTTTATGTGTATGAGTGTTTTGCTTGTATATGTTTGTATGTGCATCACATGCATGACTGGAACCTATGGAATTCAGAAGAGGGTGCTGGAGCCTGTGGAACTGGAGTTAGAAATGGTTGTAAGCCATCATGAGGGTGATGGGAATGGAAGCCTGATCCTGCAAGATCAAATGGTCTTAAACCACTGACCCATGGCTCCAGCGCCACTAGTCTGTCTACCTTCCTGGGAAATATATCCCACCTGGACCCTGGGTACTTGCGCACTGTTCCACTGAGGAGTCCCTTTGCAAAGGTTGGCCTTAAAAGTGGTTTTGGCAATCTCCATGTTCTGACTGGAGATTCCACCCCCAGGAGGCAGAGGGACCCAGGTTGCCAAGCTCCATTATGGAATACATTTCCTCTTAAAAGGTCGGAACCAACTGGGCTGTAATCCAGTTACTTGGGAGATGGGGGTAGGGGGGCTTAAAATTCAAGGCTGCCCTGGGCAATTTAGACCTTACCTCAAAATTTAAAAAGGAAAAGGGCAGGGCAAGGGATACAGTCCAGTGAGTGGTTACCTAGAAACCACAGGGCCTGAGTTACTCCCTAGCACTGTCCCCCTCCGAGTGCACACAAACAGGAAGTCATTCAAAAACATGTGGGAGTGGGTTTTATGCAAAGTCTGGTAGGATGACACAATTATACAACAGAAATAGCTTCTCTAAATGGCCTGGTGTCACTGCTCACACATCTGGAATGGTCACGGGGCCTCCAACGACTTAATGGCTGGTCCTTTATTTCAAGCCAAACAGGCTTAGCTAGAATTCCTTCACGGATGTCACTGCTGAGGGAACAGTGGCTGGAGAGGGTGAGTCCCAGCTCCAAGGGGTCCTTAGGCTCCTTTTGAATCAGCCTTGCTGTTCAGTGAGGTCTTCTGGGCTTTGGCCTGGAGGATCTAGGTACAAAACAGGACTTTAACCACCGTGTAAGTTCGTCAATATCCCATCCCCTTTCACCTTCTTAACCAAACTCGAGGCCACAAGCCAGGCTCCCTGCCTCAAGGCGGGCAAGGTAGGAGAACTGACCCGAATTCCAGGAAAGCCTGAACTCTCCAGTGAGCTTCCTCCACCCGCCCCTCCCCCAGAGACCCGCAATTAGACAGTGGTCACAAAGTCACCTGTCAGTTGCTTGGGACCCAGGTGCAGGTTCACAGACTGTCTGTCCTACAGTGGACTGTCACAGTCTCCCCTCCACTGGGTGACCTTCCTGCTGTTCACTTGTGTCATGCTTTCAGCCCTTCCCCCAAATTCCTTCACCCAGACGGGAGAAGTGGGCACAGAAATTTCTTACTTACATGCATTTTCTTGAAACTTTAATTGCTTTCTTGCTAGTATTTCCTGACATCAGAAGCCTGTGGCAACTCTATGACATGTGATGACTATTTTGTTTAGCACATTAAAAAAAAAACAAAAAAGGATCTGCCTATATTGTAATTAGCTTCTAGACTTCACATGCTTAGGTCCTGCTCCACCATTGCATTGGTGGGGGTTGTTTGTTTGTTTGGTTTTTTTTTTCCTCTACTTTTGGACAACTGAGGTAAAAAGGTAGCAATTATGAGATGACTAGAGTCCAGCCTACAGCTTCCTGTTTGGATGACAGGAAGAACACACGATGTTTTATGGTACTTATGTTCTGGAGTCTCCGTGCTCTTACAGATAACTAGGGGAGAGGTTTCTCTGAATTACTTACTGCTTCTTTGGAAATGGCTGCTGATGGTGTTATGTGTGGGGATGCTCCTGGGGGCAGTTGTGCAAATTCTTCATCCTTAAACATCAGAACTGAGAGATTAGTGGTTTAATACACACACACGAGCATCCACCATGACCACTGGGAACTCTTAACTACTTTATATTATGTAGCTTTTGAAAGGCAAAAAATCTAAAAATTTATATGTAATTAAAATGTTGATTTAAAAAAGTACAGTGTTGGGGATGGGGGTCATGGTTTCACGTTTTCCACAAGCCTTTACCAATGAGCTCCATGCCTAGTCCCGTATGAATTATTTTTAGAAACAAATTAAACAGCATAATAGATGTTCTTTATTACCAAGTAGTACTGTATTGAATATGATGGTTTCTGTTTCATTAGGAGGATTAAAACGCAGAGAATTGGCTGGGTGGGCATGTCTGTCAGCTCAGCCCCTGGGAGGCTGAAGCAAAGGATCGGGACTCTGACTCAGTCAGATCTTGTTTGGAGGAAAAGAAAATTAACATTGAAAAAATTGTTTTTCAGCTTAATCAAGTAGAAAGATAATAGCTAACCTTAGTTCCCTTTAGTTGAGGCGCAGCATCTACAACATTCTCTTGTGACTCAGGGGAAGTAGATGACGTCACAACAAGGTTTGACTTTGGAGCCTGGGGAAACATTACGTCAGTGTGAACTGTCTTACCCAGAAGCTCTTCTAAAGCAATATGTGCCTTGAAGCCATTTGCCTTCCTCTGTGTGAGTGTGTGTGTGTGTACATGTGTCTGTGAGTGTGTGTGTGTGTATGCGTGTACGTGCACATACGTGAGTGTGTCAGAGACAGAGGCAGACAGGGTCTCACTATGTAGATCTAGTTGACTTGGAACTCACCCTGCTGTGATTAAAGGTATGTGACTGACTACATCTCTCTCTATTTTGTTGTTCTGAGATGCATCCACTATATAGACCAGGCTGGTCTTGAACTCACAGATTCCTCTGCCTTTGCCTCCCAGGTGCTGGGATTAAAGGCGTGCACTACCATGCCTGGTAGACTAAGCCTTTCTTTTCTTTTCTTTTCTTTTCTTTTCTTTTCTTTTCTTTTTCACTTCAAGCTCATTTTCCTTTACTAGACTAAGCCTTTCTTGAGTTACATGGAATATGTTCCTGTAACAGCAAGTTAGTATTTGAATTTTGAGCATCCTATACATAAAACTTGCACACTATTTAGATTCTAGGATTTAAAATACTTAGCTAAGGCCAGCTAGTTCTACTAGCTACATAGAGAGACCCTGTCTTAGAAAACAAAAGAGTAAGCTGGGAAGTGGTGGCACACACCTTTAGTTCCAGCACTCAGAAGGCAGAGGCAGGCAGATTTCTGTGAGTTCAAGGTCAGTCTGGTCTACAAGAACTAGTTCCAGGATAGGCTCTAAAGCTACAGAGAAATCCTGTCTCAAAAAATAAAAGACAAAACAAACAAACAAAAAAAGTGGTGGTGGTGTAGGCCTTTAATCCCAGCACTAGGGAGACAGAGGCAAGTGGAGTCCTCTGAGTTCAAGGCCAGCCTGGTCTTCAGAGTCAGTTCAAGGACAGCCAGGGCTACACAGAGAAACCCTGTCTTGAAAAACCAAAACAAATGAGAAAACTACAAGTAAAAAAAATCAATAATGAGCTGAATGAACGGAGACAAAAAGTTAACATTCTAAGCCCTTATTGACATGAAAAAAAATTTTTTCCCCATGATATTTATTGAGCTCTACATTTTTCTCTGCTCCCCTCCCTGCCACTCCCCTCCCTCCTTCAACCCTCCCTCAAGGTCCCCATGCTCCCAATTTATTCAGGAGATCTTTTGACATGAAAATTTATAGACATCTGAACAAATGAAATAGGAAAGAAAAGGAATCATTAGTTTAAAAGGAAAAGAATACAGGGGTTGTTAATGAAGAACACTAGATGTTAAGGCCAATTAACCTAAATTCCCAAAGTCCTGCCTGCTCTGACTTGAAGATGCTGGTCTCCAGAGAGGCCTGTGGGATGGCCCTCCAGGAGCTCACTGACCTCTATACCTGGTGGCAGTTCAATAGGCTTTGGCTTCACGTCTATCAGGTAGAAGGTACGTGACAGGAGCAAAAGAGAAGGGGGGACGTTCTCCTTCAGGTGGAGGTCCAGCCACTAGAGAATGGATGATAACAAGACACAGAGTCAGAGACTGTTGTATCCAGAGAGGACCTATGGTCATCTCCTGCTTCCCTCACTGGACCTCTTCCCAGGCACATTGATAACCTGTGGCCCAAGGATGAAAACACCAGCCTCCTGGCTTCTGTCCCTGGGCAAGTACCTAGCAACTGCTAGTCACTTAAACTCTGCAGCCAATTTCCAATCCAAATCGCTACAGATCTTCCCTAAGGAAAAAGTAGATGGTGTCAAAGAACACATCAGAAGCCAGGGAATTCTGCAATCTAGACTTGGGAGGCTGAGGCAGGAAGCTGAGTTCAAGGCGAGCCTGAGCTACGTGGTAAAAGCCTGTCTCAAAGTAATTAACAACCTATTAACCAAAGAAATCGACATTAGAATGAAGGTTTTAAAGCATCAAATTGGCCAAGTATTTTGTTTGCTGTTGTTCTTTATTTTATTTTTGCTATGCAGCCCAGGCCTCTCACTTGGGATCCTCTTGTCACAAGACTCCTAAGTGCTGGGGTTACAGGCATGGGCCACTGGGGCACAACTGTTTGGTAAAATCAACACACAACAGTGACACATACTGTTTTGTACTTTGCGTGTGTGTGTGTGTGTGTGTGTGTGTGAGATGTATAAGTGTGGGTCCGAGTGTGAAGGTCAGAGGACAACTTTTGGAAGGGGTTTTTGTCCTTCTGCTGTTGGTTCTGGAACCGGAACTCAGGTGTCAGCCTTTTCTATCCTTTGCTTCTTATCCCCACCGAAACACCTTGACTCATGTCGGTTGGTGCAGTAATGCCCCCGAAATATTTGCACATGTTTTCATTGTATGTAAATGTCATATTTTACTTGATAATCCTATTTACCTTTGGGATAATTCTAATAGTTAAAAAAATGGTACTGCAAGGATGAACATGGTAGTAAATGCCTTTAATCCTAGCACTCAGGAAGTAGAGGCGGGTAGATCTCTGAGCTCAAGGGCAACCTGATCTACATAGTTCTAGGCTAGCCAGCATTACATAGTGAGAGCCGGTCTCTAAACAAAAAGAATAAAAAAGAGGATAGGCATAGGAGAGGTGGCTCAGTGGTTAGGAGTGCGTACTGCTCCTGCAGAGTGTGAACTGCTGCTGCAGGTGTGAACTGCTCCTGCAGAGTGCATACTGCTCCTGCAGAGTGCATACTGCTCCTGCAGAGTGTGTACTGCTCCTGCAGAGTGTGAACTGCTCCTGCAGAGTGCGTACTGCTCCTGCAGAATGTGTGTACTGCTCCTGCAGAGTGTGAACTGCTCCTGCAGAGTGCGTACTGCTGCTGCAGAGTGTACTGCTGCTGCAGGTGTGAACTGCTCCTGCAGAGTGCGTACTGCTCCTGCAGAGTGCGTACTGCTCCTGCAGAGTGTGAACTGCTCCTGCAGAGTGTACTGCTGCTGCAGGTGTGAACTGCTCCTGCAGAGTGCATACTGCTCCTGCAGAGTGCGTACTGCTCCTGCAGAGTGTGTACTGCTCCTGCAGAGTGTGAACTGCTCCTGCAGAGTGCGTACTGCTCCTGCAGAATGTGTGTACTGCTCCTGCAGAGTGTGAACTGCTCCTGCAGAGTGTGAACTGCTGCTGCAGAGTGTACTGCTGCTGCAGGTGTGAACTGCTCCTGCAGAGTGCGTACTGCTCCTGCAGAGTGCGTACTGCTCCTGCAGAGTGTGAACTGCTCCTGCAGAGTGTACTGCTGCTGCAGGTGTGAACTGCTCCTGCAGAGTGC
>PVIU01003734.1:53792-92301 GCA_004026605.1 Ondatra zibethicus | reverse complement strand
TGCTGCAGAGTGCGTACTGCTCCTGCAGAGTGCGTACTGCTCCTGCAGAGTGCGTACTGCTCCTGCAGAGTGCGTACTGCTCCTGCAGAGTGCGTACTGCTCCTGCAGAGTGTGTACTGCTCCTGCAGAGTGCGTACTGCTGCTGCAGAGTGCGTACTGCTCCTGCAGAGTGTGTACTGCTCCTGCAGAGTGTGTACTGCTCCTGCAGAGAACCTAGGCTCAGTCCCCAGCACCTACACCAGGCAGCTCACAGCTGTCCCTAACTGCATGCAGCTCCGGGAGATCATTAGATGCCTCTGGCCTCCATGTGTCTGTTGTTCTCAGGATGGGTCCCATGCCCTCTACTGCTCGGGCTGCCTTGAACTCTTGGCGATCCCCATACCTCAGCTTCCTGAATGCTAGCATTACAGGTGTCAGCTACCAAGCCAGGCAGGGTATGTGTTCTTAATTTTTGAAAGATGATGCAGTTTGTCTTCATGGAATTTTTATTTTTCAACTAGCAATGCAGAAGTGCCCTTCTATCCAAGCTCTTCACTGATGTGAACTGACATGTCTTTGTTACAAGATAGTTCACATGTTTATCATTTTAAATATGTTTTGTTTTCTTGAGACAAGGTCTTACTCTGAAGCCCAGGCTGTCCTAAAACTTACTGCACAGCCCAAGCTTGTCTCAACTAATGGCACTCCTTCTGCCTCAGCCTCCCATGCGCTGGGATTACCCTCTACAAATGTTCATCTTCCAGCTATAGCTAGCATAATGTGTAAGAGGAGAATAGCTACCGGACATGCTTTCCAAGGGACAACACTGGCTCCTGTCCCCAAATAATCTTTACATGTTACGGTGGTTTTCATACTGGTAACGCTGAGGACCCCACAACAAGCTGTTCCTTGGTTTCCAAGTGTGTTGCTGATGTCAAAACCCAAGTGTGCTCTCTGATGGGTGGTACAGACATCTACTACCAAAGCCAACACTGTATACTGATTTGGAGCACAAGAGGAAAAAGCAGTCAAAGTAGGCTCCTGGACAAGGTCTGGACCCTGCACAGGCTGACAATAATGGCCCTTTGTAGGGGAATTTCTGACAAGAAATATGGTGGAGGCAAATTCCAAGTTGGCCCCAGGATCTCCCAGATATACACACCTCCAGTTATTCAAACATTAGTCTAGACCAGTGGTTCTCAACCTGTGGGTCATGACCCCTTTGTGGATTGAATAACTCTTTCACAGGGGTCACCTAAGGCCATGGGAAGACACATATCTACATTAAAATTCATAACAGTAGCAAAGTTAGTTATGAAATAGCAACAAAAGAATTTTATATTGGGGGCGGGGGCGGAGATCACCATAACCAGAGGAACTATAGCAAAGGATAGCAGAGTTAGAAAGTTTGAAAACCACTGGTCTAGATGCTTTATGAAGGGATTTTACAGATGGAATTGAGGTCCCAAGTCAGTCTACTCTGAGATAAGATCTAGGGGGGCTTAGCCTAATCACTAGACCTGGAGGCCCAAAATGAGTGCAAGATTTGAAGCAAGAGCGGGTCCGGCACATGGCAGATTTTGCCGATGGAAGAGGTGACCGAGAGGTAAATGCTACAGGTGGCCTCTTGGAGCCGAGAGTAGGTGGGCTGGCAGCCAGAGAGGAAACAAGAACTTCTTCCTGCCTACAGCTGCAGGGAACATGGTTCAGCCAACAAACTGAAGGCATTTGGGAGTGGATTATTCCCCAGAGACTCCAGAAGGCAATACAGTCTGCACTTGTGACCCTTGGGTTGCTTGCTCTGTGATCGTTTGTAACAGCATTATAGAAAACTGTGTGGTTCCCTGTCCCTAGCCAAGGGGAAAACAAACAAACCTCTTTAGGGCATGTTTAACTGCCTGGTGAAATGAAGCCAGTTAGGTATGGTGGCTTAACTGTTTGGACCTGAAATGGTTCTCCAAGTTCCATGTGCTGAAAGCCTGCTCACCAGACTATGGTGTTACTTTTAGTGGGTGAGGCCTCACGGGAAGACATTAGACCTTTAAAGGGACCTTGTCTCCTTTTCCTTTGCCTTTTTTCAAAAACCAAGCAACAATAACAAAACAGGGTCTCATTTCATAGCCCTGGCTGTCCTGGAACTCACTATGTGGGCCAGGCCGGCCTCTAACTCACAGAGACCTGCCTGCTGCTGTCTCCCAAGTGCTGGGATTAGAGGCCTGCTTGTCTTTCTCTGCTTCTTGACCACTGTAAAATGAACAAGACGTCTCTGCTGTGCAGTTTTGTTAGGTAAACTGTGCTGGCAAAGAACCGGAGAAATGGGACCAAGCAACCGCTGGCTGAAAGCTTGGAAGCTCGGAGCCAACACAAATCTCCCACCTTTGGATGCATGTTGTCAAGGCAACGGAAGGCTGGCTAATCCAACCTGCAAAGCAGAAATCACCATGTGAAGTGAGGAGGGCTGCAGTGCTGCTTGCCTCTGTGAGTTGCTGCCGCAATTGCTCCTCCGTGAGGCCCAGTGATCGCATCCCTCGGGCCCGGCAGGCGGACTGGAGCTCTGACACACTCAGGGACTTCACCCCTTCTGTGGCAATTATCTGCAAGATGTGGAAGAACAGTGTTAGATCTTTGGCTTTCAATTTTACTTAATGCCTGTATTTCAGAAAAATCAACAGAAACCCCAAATCTGATGCTTTGGCCCTTTGCCCCCAACACTGATTGCTGCAGACCAGCAACTTAGGAAGGTAGCAATTGAGATGCAAGGATAGTGCTGATGGGCAGCAATAAAGATAGTTATATAACCGCCCCCAACATTTTATCAGTAAAGTACTTCCTGTCTTGGTTTGGATTTTGCCTGGTTGTAACATCTACTTTTCCTTTTTTTTTTTTCTTTTTAAAGATTTATTTATTATGCATACAGTATTCTGCCTGCATGTATGCCTGCAGGCCAGAAGAGGGCACCAGATCTCATTACAGCTGGTTGTGAGCCACCATGTGGTTGCTGGGAATTGAAGAGCAGCCAGTGCTCTTAACCTCTGAGCCATCTTGCTCTAGCCATTTTTTTTTTTTTTTTTTTTTTAGCTTTTTGAGACAGGGTTTCTCTGTGTAGCCCTGGCTGTCCTGGAACTCACTCTGTAGACCAGGCTGGGCTTGAACTCACAGAAATCTGCCTGCCTCTGCCTCCTGAGTGCTGGGATTAAAGGCGTGCACCACCACTGCCTGGCTCTATTCTGTGGTGAAAAGCTTTCATACACCATTTGCAACGAGTCTCAGTGCTGTCTCCCTGTCACCAGCACCAGGATGACCTGAGTCCTCTGGCCCACAAAACTGATAAGTAGCAATTTCCACATGTGACCCAAAACTACAGTTCTTCTGGGACCAGTACTGTTTACACTAAAGTTCTGAAAGCAACACCCAAAATCTAATAGGGCAATGTCCTCGTGTCTTCTCTGTTTTGGGAAACCTGCTCCCCCAGCAGACTAATACAGCAGCTGATTTTGATTCAACAAACATTCTTTCCACGTTTTAAAGGAGCCTAATTAGGAGTTATTCCCCAAATGGTGCCTTCTGGAGCTGGCGAGCCTTGGTTTTCCTCCTACCATTGTGCTCTGCTACCTTGTTGTTTTAACCACACTAACTCACCCAGCAGAATATTAACTTTGGCACCAGTTCCTGTGCTGGAGAATAGAGGTGTGTGTGTGTGTGTGTGTGTGTGTGTGTGTGTGTGTGTGTGTGAGGACAGAATGCTGCCAAGAAACCAGAGCTGATATTTCCTTCCCAGCGGGTGCTAACTACTTTAGATTAGTCCCAGCTAATACAACCAGATTACTGGCTGTTTACAATGGCCTTTTCAGGAAGACAGATCCTGATACAACAAACAAATACTGAAATGAGTAGTGAAATTGGAATTTGTCATAGTGATGGCTTTTTAAAACATTCATTTTGCCAGAATGACTCTATGACGCCCCAACAGAAAAAGCGCATTTCACAAAGGTACCCTCAGATGCCTCTGCACCCCCTATTGCTGTTAGGCTCTTACTTCGTCATCTGCTTTTATAGACTTCAGTGTCATCAGGAGCTGGAAGCGGAGCAAATTGTTCGTTCCGAAGGCCTGCAACTCCAGCAGCTTGCACAGGGCAACCAGCTGGGGTCGATCCAAGTGTTCCAGGGCTAACTGATCCTCGAAGAGTTTAGAGAAGCGAACTATCTCCTTAGTGCTGGGCTTGTGGCCTGTCTGGACCTAGGCAATGGGACAAAGGCCAATTAAAAGGTGTTTCCTATTTTACATAAACCTCCTAATAGACTATTTGAGGGAGATGGCAGAGCAGTTAGAGACTTTATATATTGTATGGGTTCACTGGGAATAAAAAAAAAAATGCCTAGTGGGGAACTGTAGCTCAGTGGGAACCGGGCACCTGCCGTGCGTGCATGCCAGGTTCAATGCCTAGTCTAACCCCACCCCCCAACAAAGCTCTTTTTAGAATCAAACTCAGTCACTAGAAAAATCTTGAGTATTTCTAAAGTTTATACTGATCTTTCTTCCATGATGATCACTTTAAGGTGGCCTTTGCTGCTGTTGCTTTGCAAACTACTCTAAGTGTTTAAAATGTTTCATATTTATAATTTAGATGTGTGGCATTTCAAAGACTCTGAACACTCTCGATGATCCATGATGATACACTTCTTCAGTAACTCCAGCCCAGAAGTCGCTGGCCTAGTGCGAGCCCCTGACACCTGTTTTACATAGGAGGAAAGCTGGGAAGAGGCGTCTCCCAACTTGGCTCGGTTTCTCCTCGCCATTTCTGTCATTGTCTCTTGGAGGAATTTTGCTATTTCCAATTTTGCGGCCATCTTCTTTCTTTGTTTTTCTTCCTTAAGGGAAGAGGAGAAAGTTAATCACAAGTGCAGGTTGGTAATGGCGAGAGAAATAACTACCTCCCTGCTACTGGGCATCCTCACCACACATCACAGTAACACGATTAGCAGGCCTGCTTAAGTTTGTAAGAACCCAACCACTGTAAAGGGACTTCCACTCAACCTGTCTCCTTAATCTTACATTTAATTCTCATTAATACAATGACAATAAGCCCCAATGAAAGACTCTCTTATTAGATGAGCCACTACCTCCTAACCTCATCTAGGCTGCTGCTTAAGCCAAACTCTGGTAGATAGCTCCAGATTTTGCTCTACAAGGAAACTAACTCAATGCTAATCATCTTTACAGTTTAAATAGAAAATATGCAATTATAATGCAGTGCATTGTGTGCTGTAATAGATTTGAAAAAAGCACTATACAGAAGAGAATTAAATATACATTCCTTTTGTTGTTGTTTGTTTTGTTTTGTTTGAGACAGGGTCTCTATAGATCCCTGACTGTCCCAGAACTCACTACGTAGATCAGGCTGGCCTCAAACACATAAAAATCCACCTGCCTCTGCTACCTGAGTGCTGAAATTAAAGGTGTGCACCACCATGCCTGATTTAACGTACATTCTTTTTTTTTTTAAGATTTATTTATTTATTATGTATACAGTGTTCTGCCTGTATGCCTGCCTGCAGGCCAGACCTCATTACAGATGGTTGTGAGCCACCATGTGGTTGCTGGAAATTGAACTCAGGACCTCTGGAAGAGCAGCCAGTGCTTGTTAACTGCTGAGCCACCTCTCCAGCTCCTTAATGTACATTCTTAAGATACTGTTGGCTAGTAGTTGCAAATCCTCATTCATCATCAGAAATACAGTGGTTATTTTTGAAATAACCATGGTCAAAATGCTGGGCACAGGGGAGACAGAAGTGGATATAGTTAAGTCACTTTTTCAAGAACATTATCATTAGAATGCTGTGGGTTGTTTCTAGATCCTGATTATTTTAAATGTAAGTAAATTATGGCCTGCAATTCTAGCAGCTTGCAAAGGGCATCCAGCTAGAGTTTAAGTAAATTAAACCATCTTCAGGAAGTTAAACATTATAGTTTGGTTTTCTACTTTAATCTCAAATTAAAGTCTAGGGTGTAGCTCAGTGGTAGAATGCTTACCAAGCATGCATGAGGCCCTGACTTCTATTCCTAATATCACTAAAAGAAAAAAATACAGGAGCCAAATGTGGTGATACACACCTTTAATCCCAGCACTCAGGAGGCAGAGGCAGGGGGATCTCTGTGAGTTTAAGGTTAGTTTGTTGTATATGAGGAGTTCCAGGCCAGCCAGGGCTGCACGGAGATGACCCTGTCTCAAACAAAACAAAACGAAACACAAGCACAAAACACGAACTTTATCTCAGATTTATCTTCAAGTCTCTATTCTTATTGTCAGCCTCATGATTTCAGTTCTGCCTATTTCCTTCTGGCTCTGTCCCGTTCATCCTTCTGCCAGCAAAATTACTTTCCTAAAATACAGATCTAATCATGTTGTCCATTACTGCTTCAAGTTTTAGCTTCTCTTCACCACAGTCAAAGGCAAAGTTCAAGTTCCTGAGAGCAGGCGATGCTTTTCAGCCTGACATTCCCTCTGTCTGTCTCCTGCTTCGGAATCCCTGTCCAGCCTTCTCCCAGACTTACAGATTGTGGTAAACTTTCACCCTTTCTCCGAACCTCAGCTCCAAAATTCCTTCCATGAAACATTTTCTTGTTCTTTACACAGCATTTTTGAGTCTCACAGATGGACAGATTTCTTGTCCCTTAGGAGAGCTTTGCTTCTACCTTTATGACACTGTCTAGTAGAGACACAGTGGCAGGGGGTGGGGGGGACGGTCGGACTTTTTTTCTAGCCCAACCCCTTTGTAGTCTCTAAGACACCTTCCCTAGTTTACATCTCACAAGTACTGAGGATAAACCATACCTAGGCTCATTAAATAAAAAAACAGTAGATGTTTGTTTTCTTTATTATCTAAAATAAACCTTTTAAAATATTTATTATTATTTTATGGCTATTTTGCCTGCATGCATGCATGTCTGTCCACAGAGGCAGAAGGCATTGGATCCCCTGAAACTCGAGTTACGGATGGTTGTGAGCCACCATGTGGGTGCTAGGAATTGAACCTGGGCCTCTGCAAGAGTAGCCAGTGCTCTTAAACTCTGAGCCATCTCTTTAGCTCCTTTATTATTTTTTATTTTTTGGAACTCAATATGTAAACCAGGTTGACCTTGAACTTACAGCTCCCTCCCTTCCTTTTTTCCTCCATCTTTCTCCTTTCTCTCTCTCTCTTTCTAGCAGTTAAAATAAAACAGAGAGGCTGAGTGTAATGGCACACACCTTTAATCCCAGCACTTGGAAGGCAGAGGCAGGAGGATCTCTGTGAGTTACAGGACAGCCTGGGTCTACAGAGTGAGTTCCAGGACAGTCAGAGCTACATAGTGAGACCCTGTCTCAAAAACACCCAAAACAAACAAATTAATAAAATATAGTAGAGATAGAACATTCAATAAACAGTAATAGGAAATTAGATATTTGCATATAAAATCCTGATGCTTATATTACAAACTTTCATTTAAAAAAACTGGATTGTACAAGCAAAGACAAAATATAAAACTATAAAAATCCTAGAAAAAAGTAGCAGAAAAATTTAACTTGGGGTTGATGAAATGGCTCAGGAGTTAAAAGCACTGATTTCCAGAGGACCCGGGTTCAGTTCCTAGCACCTACATTACCCTCTGTAACTCCAGTTCCAGGAGGTCCAATGCCCTCTTCTGGTCTCCTCAGGTACCAGTCAAGCACGTGATACACAGACATGCATACAGAACAAACACCTATACACATACAATCTAAGTGACCTTGGGTTTGTAAACCAACTTCCAGCTGTAATTCCAAAGGTATGGCCATTTAGAGTGAACCACATTTCCCTATCACTGGCAAAGACCTGGGATCTATTCACAGCAATGGAAGGGGGGGGGGAAGCTAGGGCCATTTCCAGGAATGGGGGGAAAATAAGGCGCAGACTAGGAGAAAATATTTACAAAGTATATATTTGATAAAGGACTTGTATATAAATATACAGAGAACTCAAAACCACAATAAGAAACAAAATACCCAATTACAGAGTGGGCAGAAAGGAGCTTTGGAGATGGCTCAGTGGGTAAAGTGCTTGCTCATTCAGACATGGGGACCAGAATTCCACCTGCCTGCAGTCTTACTCTCTGTGGGACACAAGAACAAACTGGCCAGGTATACTAGCCAAATTAGTGAGCTGTGTGGGCTTTAAGTGAGAGACCCTGACTCAATATACAAAGTCTCAGAGCTGATTATCTATGTGTCTGTCTGTCTGTCTATCTGTCTACCTAATCTATAGATATCAGAACTCTATATAAGGTGGGCACACTTGCATGCACAAATGCCTATCCATACCACAGACGCACACACACACACAAACACACCAATGGTGGGCAAAATAAACATACATTCCCTCAGCCAGGCGATGGTGGCCCATGCCTTTAATCCCAGCACTCAGGGAGACAGAGATAAGTGGATCTCTGTGAGTTGGAGGCCAGCCTGGTCTACAGAATGAGTTCCAGGACAGCCAGAGATACATAGAGAAACCCTGTCTCGAAAAGCCAAACCAAACCAAACCAAACCAAACAAAAAAACATACATCCCCTCAAAGAAGTTTTAGCAATGCCAAAGAAGCTATCCTCTACACACCTATTAGAATGGTTAATATCCAAAGTACAGTGTCAAATGCTGGGGAAGACAGGAAACGACATGCTTGGGTGGAATGCAGAATGCATGGCTGCTCTGGAAACCCATTCAGCAAATTTTTACAACGCTGGATACAGTGTTACTGTGTGCAATCACTCTTGCTCAAGTTAAAAAAAAAGACCCTGAACACAAATAATCATAGTTTTTTGTTTTTTTTTTTTTTTTTTTGGTTTTTTGAGACAGGGTTTCTCTGTAGCTTTGGAGCCTGTCCTGGAACTAGCTCTTGTAGACCAGGATGGTCTTGAACTCACAGAGATCCACCTGCCTCTGCCTCCTGAGTGCTGGGGTTAAAGGTGTGCGCCACTACTACCCGGCAATCATAGTATTTTTATTTATACCTGCCCAAATTAGAACCAATCAATTTTCAAAAGATGAATGGATTTAAAAAGCACTTGCACATTCATAAATAGAATTAAAATTTTTTCATAGAACTTCATTGTTAAATTTTTATGCATTGGATCTCCAAAAATGGAGTTATAGGAAATTGTGAGATGTTACATGGTGCTGAGAACTGAAACAGGTTCCTCTGCCGAGAGCAGAAAATGCTCTTAACCACTGAGCCATCTCTAGTCCCTTGTGCAAGAACTGTAAATGCATATTGCTAAGTGGAAGAATCCAGTCTGGAAAGGCTGCACAGTGTGTGATTCAAATTACGTGGCATTTGGGAAAAGGCAAAACTACAGAGTGAAAACATCTACAGTTGCCAAACTCAGAGAAACACAGTAGGTACAAACAGGTAGGGGACTCTGTGAGTTTCAGAATGATGAGACTGCTCCTCACGACACTGCGAAGGTGGGCAGGGCAGTGCTACGGAGCTGACAGAGCTGCATACCACAAAGTGTGAGCCCCAGTGTCAAGCATGGGCTTTCATTAATAATGGCATATAATGTATTAACATCAGTTCCTCGGTTATAACATGCACCACACCGACACAAGTTGCTACCCATGGGAAATGGGCGGGGGATGAGCGGTCCACAGCAAGTCTGTACTCTCTGCCCAGTTTTCCTGGAAACCTACAAAACTGTTCTAAAAACTAAAGTCTATTCATTTTTTTTAAAAAGGTTTTAAAATCCTGTATACCTTTTTGGATTCACTTTCAAAAGTTGATGGCAACATGTCTGGGAAGAGCTTCAGAAACACTGGTATCAAGAATTCCATAAAAGGTACAATTATGAACACCATAAATGGAACCAAGCGGAAGACATCAGCGCAAGTTCTCAATAGCTAAAGAGACAAATGCATGAGCAATATTATACATCCAGGACATGCCCAAACCAAGCAAGAACGTGCAGCAGAACACAGCCTGCCTTGGTATTCAAAGTGCGTAAAAAACTAAGGTTTTCTACAGCTGGAGAGGTCAAGGTTTTCTTCAGTGAAGCTCTGAAGTAGCATTTATGGGCTACCCTTGGAGAGATCTATGACAATCAATATGCATTAGTGGCATCTCTTAAGGGTCCACATTTTGATAACACAGTATTAGTTAAAATTAATTTTTCCTCTTTGAGAGGAGGGGTTTACTATGCTGCCCAAGCCGATCTTAGACTCTTGGGCTCAACTGATCCTCCCCCCTCAGTGTTCCCAGATTTGATTAATAGTATGTTCCAATGCACTTGGCTTTAAATTTGGTTTTTAAAATGCACATATATATATTTAATATATTAACAACATTAATATTAGGTTAGGGTTAGGTTGTCTTATGAGACAAGGTTTCTCTA
The DNA here is from genome assembly GCA_004026605.1 of Ondatra zibethicus. Taxonomy (NCBI): domain Eukaryota; kingdom Metazoa; phylum Chordata; class Mammalia; order Rodentia; family Cricetidae; genus Ondatra; species Ondatra zibethicus. The sequence goes on along the minus strand of PVIU01003734.1, from coordinate 81,920 downwards.
TGTAGCTCTGTCCTGGAACTCACTCTGCAGACCAGGCTGGCCTTAAACTCATCCCTCTGCCTCTGCCTCCAATGTGCTGGGATTAAAGGTGTGCGCCACTACAGCCTGGCTTACATTTCTAATACACAAAAATTTCAAGCCTCTCAAGTCCTTGAAGAGTTAAAAAAAATAAAACCACACAATTAGCTAGAGAGATGGCTCAGCAGTTAAGAGCACTTGCTGTTCTTCCAGAGACATGAGTTCAGTTCCCAGCATCCATGTCAGGTGGCTCACCATTGCTCCAGGGGTGCAGATGCCTATGGCTTCTGCAGACACCTGTACTCGCATGTACATGCCCACAAGCAGACGCACGCTTGTACACACCTTAAAATAATAAAAATGAATCCGAAAAACCTCACAACTCTGTAGGCAGATATTCTAGTCTGTCAAAGACAAGGTAAAATGAGAACAAAACAAGCTCTCTGGGGCTCAGATGCTCAAGGAGGACCCTGGGGCTAGGAGCGCCTACTCAGATTCTCAAGGAGGAACCCTGGCATGGCACGAAGCTTTGGTTTCTGATCAGTAGCTATAATTTCCACCTTAGGGTGAGGAGCACTCTGCATCAAACCTAGGGCCTCAAGTATCATCAGGAAGTTACCTAAGGATTTTTACGGTGAAGTTTTACTTAGTTTTAATTTTACGTTTTCCATTTCAAATAGGATTCTTGCCTACCCTTCGCCTCTCTCGTCTCATTAGCGCCTGTCCATGCAGTAGCCTCCAAACTATTCTGGCAGCAACTTTGGTGTCGATCCAAAGTAAGTAGAATCCATTGTGATAATATTTGAGTTCGTGCATGATTTTTTGTCTAAAAGATTGCCTTTCTTCTGCAGTCTCTATCTCCGCTTCTCTGGGAGGCTGAGGGCTTGCTGGCTTAGGTTTTCCTGGAGTTTGCTCCGGCTGAGGTTTACCAGGGGTATTCTGTAGCCAGCATGTTGTGTGTAGTTTTTGTGTGAGTCTAGTTTGTAAAGGACAGACCTGAGTGCTTGGTAGACTGGGGCAGGAGTACTTCCTGCTTCCATAGGTCGGACGGAAATGAGACTCTGGCGAGTGGAGAAATGCAAGTGATGGAGAATGGGAGCAGGAAGGATAGACAAAATGGCTGGGCAATCTGCAAAAAAAAAAAAAAAACCAGTATATTTCTTTCAGTGAGATGTAGCATTACAAACAAACAAAAAAACCAATAAGCCTGTAACCAACTGATGTTTATTAATGATTGAAATATAATTGTATGTGTGTGTGTGCTTGCATGTTCCTGGGCATTAACCTAGGACCTTACATATCCTAAGAATGTACTGTATCATTGAGCTCCAACCCCTTCTCCTCAGCCAGAAATACAACTTTGTTTCTTTTTTTTGTTTGCTTGTTTTTTGTTCTTCTAGACAGGGTTTCTCTATGTGGCTTTTGAGTCTGTCCTCGAACTTGCTCTGTAGACCAGGCTGGTCCTGAACTCATAGAGCTCTGCCTGCCTCTGCCTTCCAAGTGCTGGGTTAAAGGTGTGTGTCACTAAGAAGACAGTGCTAGTAACCAAAAGTAGTTCACCTATGCTAGGCCAAGTGTTCAACCACTGAGCTGTACCTCAACCCATATAACTTTTTAAACAGCTGAACTGTGCTCAATTATTAAACATATCCTTAGAAAAAAATATTAACTAAAACGGCAATTTGCTATAGCAAGTTAGAAATTCTGTAACTATTATTTTAAGTATCTAGGGGCCAGAGACATAGTTCAAGGGTGTAAAGGCACTTGCTGTCAAACCCTGGTTAGCTAGAAGAACAGAACTGACTCCTATAAGTTGTTCTGTGGTCACCAAAAGGGTGCCAGGGGTATGCTCTCCCCAGGAATTAAACAACAAAAAACTTAAAACATCTTATTTGAAAAAAAAATCTTTCTAAAACATATTTCTGCCAGGGATGATGTTTGATAGTACTGTCTCTATCTACTCTCATAAAGCAGATGATTTGACTTTGCTATTAGCTACTTTAGTGACAACAAAGAATGTTTTAATGAAGTAACTTCATAGTCCCTTGAGGACTAGCCAATTGTGTAACATTGCTTTGTCCATGTGTCTGTGGACTCCCTCAGAGTGATGAGACATAATTTCCCTAAAATCCCCCAAGAGCACTTAAAGGTAGGAATTAGAATTGAACACCCCAACCAATACTGAAGTTAAACCGGAACATAAGATCTTAAAAACAAAACACATCCAAATAAAGCTACAGACATCTAGCCAGTCATAGAGTGGTGCATACCTTTAATCCCAGCACTGGGGAGGCAGGAGCAGGTGGATCTCTGTGAGTTTGAGGCCACCCTGGTCTACATAGTGAGTTCCAGGACAGCCAGAGATACAAAGTGAGATCCTGTCTTGCAAAACAACAACAGAAAAAAAAAAAAAAAAAAAAAAGGAAAAAAGAAAGCTATGGACAAAGAGTTGGTTTTTGTTTTTGGCTAAAAGATGTCTTTTTCCCATTCTTTAATCAAAATTTTTGAAACATAACAATAACTATACTCTTTAAATGGCCAAAAGGGAAAATACACAATGAATGCCGCACATGGTGAGTTTTCAGTAGTATTCTGAATACATACATAAGTGACAAGAGACAAGAGCCCTGGCCTGAGCTTGTTCATGAGCCGTTTTCCTCCTTCTACAACTGAGGTCCTCATGTAATATTCCATAACAGAAATGCCACTCTAAACTATTTCATAGATTTTTTCCTTCTATAACACATCTACAGAATTGTTTTAAAGCAGTTTAAATTTAACTATGAACTCCCTAAGGATGTATTTAAAATTCAATGAGGTTTTGTGAACTCTGCCAAACCTTTTGCTGGTTTCTTTTTTCTTTTTTGGAGACAGGGTATCAATATATAGTCCTGACTGGCCTCAGACTCACAAAGATCAGCTTGCCTCTGCCTCCTGAGTGCTGGGATTAAAGGCACGTGTCACCACATCTGGCCAGAAGCCAATCCTTTTACACACATTATTTTCCATAGAGATGCATGAATTCATATACACATTTGTGGAAAATTCTGAACCTTACCTTGTCCACAACATAGCTAAGAATGAATTATAACTGTAGAAGGCCATATTTATTTTTTGTTTTAACTAGCCAACAAAGAGACCTAGGCAAAAGAAGTAAATAACTTAGTATTTTAAAAAGGCATCAATTAAAAAGCAGAATTTAGTTTTGTTAAACTAATACAAGGGTGGAAATTTGAGCATTCAAAGTGCAAAAGTTCCTTCAAGCTCATTTCCAACGGTCACGGTAGTAGCTCTGGATGTGAAAACGGTACATTTGCGATCCCAAAACACAGAACATTTGCGATCCCAAAACACAGAAAAGGGCTGGTTCTAAGAAGGTGCTCGCGAAGACGACATGGCCTCCGAAGGCTTTTTTATTTCTGGTCAATAATGTCTAGTGATCTGCTGAGACGGTTAAAAGGTGAAAGACATCTTTATCTGTAACCAGAAAATACAAACAGAGAGTAAACATCCTGCATTCATTGTCGATCCGTTTCTCATACTGTTTGGCCAAGCTACAGTCAACCCAAAAGCCTAAAAAGTATTCACCCATTTCATGCGAGGTTACACACCATTAGAGATAGGTACCATTGCACATGGTACCTCTAATTGTTCAAATGCAGATGAAAACGGATCCCATCCAAGTGTTAGTGAATCTCGGGATTCAGTACCTGTAACTAAAACCGTTCTCCACCCTGAGCCGCTTTTCAGCTACTGACAGCAACACTGCTCTTTCGCAATCGCGCTGAGAGGTTCCCCCTCTAACTTCCCCCCACCCCGCCCCCGATCCCATGGAAACCTCAACCCCAAGGCTACCATCGCGAACCGGGCTCAGCACCTCGGAAACCAGCCCCACCGCTGTCGGCGCTCCTCCGGAGGGGGGTCGGGCCCGCTGCAGAGGCGTCCCAGTCCTGGGCTACGGGCCACTCCAGGCAGTCGGCCCGGCGTTTCGGGGAGCCCCAAGCCCAGCGCTACGGGGTTCTCTGCAACCCGCGCTCGCCGCACCGGTGCAAAAGGCGCCCTCGGCTCTCGGCCGGCGGCCTCAGAGGATGTGGGGCGGACTGTTGTGGGTTTGGGGATTGCTGGAGTGGGGATAGGTACACTGAAGGGGCGAATGTCAGCTGGGCGCCAAATCTGACGGGTCGGGCGGAGGGCTGAAGGGTGATGCGGGAGGGAGCGCGAGCTGCCTGCGGGATGATGGGGGGCCCCCAAACCCTGCCCTCCCAATTCCTCCCCGCCCCCAAGCTAGAGGGGCCGGAAGGCCAGTCTCCATGGTCCCGCCTCCTGCGCCTCGCCCTGTGACGTCACTCCGAGTGACGCTACGACTATCCAATGAGCTCTCAAATTCTGGGAACGGCTCTCGTCCTTCACGGTAGCAATGCGGAAGGCAGGAAGGTCCCCGTGAGAGCCCGTCAAGTGACTTGTATGTTACTTGGACTTAGTTTAGGGGGCGTCTGTACTATAGGGGCCAAAACTGCGTTAGTAACGTCTGATAGTCGACCCATCTCGGAGTCACAAATGACATCGCTTTGATGGTTTTTCCTCTGTCCCTCTGTCCACTCAAACTCTTAAAACTGCCTAGAGGTCTCTGGTTGGCGGAGGAGGTTGTGAGGTCCCGGTAGCAGAAGAGACAGCCTTGGGAAGGGAAACATCTCTCTTCTGCAGGGTTGAAGGTTGGAAGGCTGCTGGAATCGTCATATGTAATTTGAATTTCACTTAAGAAATTGGTTTCTTAATGTCGCTTATTACTGGTTTGTGTAGAAATCTCAACATTTAAAATATATTCTAAAGTAGCTGTTAAATAAGGTAAGCATTGCAGATTTGGGGATACTTCAGTTCCTAGGGTGGGAGACTAAGCCACCTTTGGAAAGTGAAAGTTCTGGTGTTCCCATTTGTTCAGCTTTTTTCATATTTATTTATTTATTTATTTATTTTTCAGACTCTTATGTAGCAGAGGCCAGTCTGGAACTTAATAGATAGCAGAAAATGGTCTTGAGCCCCTGAAATGTCTGCCAGCCTTCTGAGTGCTTGGATTACAATTGTGCACCACTACGACGACCGACTTGGGCTTTTTAATTTATTATTGTTTATTTTTTTTGTTTTTTTGAGACAGGGTTTCTCTGTAGCTTTGAAGCCTGGCCTGGAATTCTGTGGACAGGCTAGCCGCAAACTCACATGGATCCGTCTGTCTCTGCCTCCCAAGTGCTGGGGTTAAAGGAGTGTGCCACTACCACCCGGCTTTAAGTTTTTTGAGACAGGATTTCACTATGTAGTTCTGGCTGAACGGAACATGTTGTGTATATTTACCTCCCGACTGCTTGAATTTAAAGGTGTGTACCACCATGCCTGGCTCAATTTTTTTCTCAACTTTTCTCTCTCTGACAAATTTGGTCAAATTATGGGTTGAACAAAATAGAACAGTTTCTGAGGGCCAGGTAGCACAGCCTTTTATCCCAGTAAATGAGAGGCAGACAGGCGGATCTCTGTGAGTTCGAGGTCAGCATGATCTACAAAGTGAGTTCCAAAGCAGCCAGGGCTACACAGCTGGATCCTGTTTCAAAAGAACCAAAAAAGGGAAAAGAAAAAAAGAAATGCAGGCCGCTTTTAATCCACAAAAGTATATTTCAACTGAACCGAATGGACTATTTAAAATAAGCAAACGTTTCAGTTTGGCCGCTAGGGGTCCCTTTGTGCATGTCCGACAACTTTCCACATAGGGGTTTAGTTTCACAGTTGATCTTCAAGAATTAAAATTTACAAAACTTACCCTCTCCTTCCCTGCCTTCAGACAGGGTCTCACTGTGTAGCCCTGGCTGGCCTAGAATTCACTATGTGAACCTGGCTATCCTCAAACTCACTGAGATCCTCCTGATCACCACACCAAGCTAACGCTTTCTTTTCTCCCCCTGAAATTTCTGATGGTAAAATTATAAGCTCTACAATAATAATTTTAATATTGATTTCATAAGTGAACCTTTGCATTATCATAAACATGTACTCTTCCAGAAAAGATTAATAAAGGATGCAAAAACATTCCTGTCATTTCACAGTGAGATATTTAATACTGGAAAAATTCTTACCTATATATTATATTTACTTACAAACAAGCACAGCAAAATTTATTAAGTATTTATAAGCTAGCTGAACTATTCCATACCCAATATTTGAAACATCAAGTAGATTTTCTAGCATGGTCACAAGTCAGCAAGCAATCCAATTCTTAAAAATAAGGAGAGGATAAGAATGCTTTTTATGAAGCCCATTTCTTTAAAGCAATGAATACTCTCTCCAGGCTTGTATATTTTATCGGGCTTGACATTTGGATTTTAGGATAAATGTAAATTTATCTATCTATCTAAAATTTTTTTTCAGAAGAGAAGCCCCCAAAAGTTTTTACTGCCATAACTCCGAGAAACCTATTCTGCTTCTGTCTTGATGACCTGTTTGCTCATTTGCTATGAAAAGAGTAAGCATGTTCTGAACCTCAGAATATGTTAGATGTTGAAAACAAAGCATCCTGTGTGCCCACTTCCCTCAAATAAAATCTCTAAGGAGCATTTAGGAGCTCCTTAGATGGGAAATCCAAATGCCTGATTGAAAAGCGAGAGCATTATAGGATGAGGAAAGTGGAAAGGACTGGGAAAGGATCAAGCCAGGTCTATATCACTTCCCTTGCTCACCTTTATTTTACAAATTTGCCTATTCATAAATGCAGTTGTGGCTTCTTTAAGTTGTAGTAATACTGAAGGACAGGTTTGAAATAGTGAAAAGCCTGGCGCAGGACTCCTAGACTGTGATCTCAGCTACCGGGTAGGCTGAGGAAAGAGCTCCTGAGTCCAGTTGGAAATGAGCCGGGGCCACATAGCAAGCCCCATCTCAAAATAAACGAGAAAGAATAAATAGAAAATGGTTATAGATTAGCTGGGAATGGTGGGTTGTGTTTATAATCCCGGTACTCTGGAGGCTGAGGCTGGAACATTGGCATGAGTTCAAGGCCATCTTTGGTTAACAAAACTTTACAGATTTAACTGTAAAGTAGGCTAGGGAGTTCAGTAGAAATGTGGCTTACATGGTGAAAGCCTGGAATCAACTCCCACAAGTGTCCTCTGGTGTTAACATACAAAAATTAATTAAAATGTTTTGGTTTTTTTCTAGACAGGTTTTCTCTTTATAACAGCTCTGGCTGTCTGGAACTTGCTTTGTAGACCAGGCTGGCCCAGAACTCAGAGATTCACCTGCTTCTGCCTCCCAAGTGCTGGGATTTAAGGCATGTGCTTCCATGCCAGACATAATAATAATAATAATTAAATAATTAAAATAATGTAAAAATTAATAGTAATGCCCCCCCGCCCCAGTGGTGGCAACACACCTTAATTCCAACACTCGGGAAGCAGGCAGGAGAACTATGAGTTTGAGGCTGTCCTGGCCTACATAGAGAGTTTTGGGATAGCCAGGGACCCTGTCTCAAAAATTTCAATAAATAAATAAAATCAATTGAATTTTTTTCAGTATTACCCTTAGTATTAGCAATCACGTTAACAAACACATATACATTTAGTGCCCATTTACGATCTCTGAACTGGCCCGGACGTGGTGATGCACCCCTTTAATCCCAGCACCTTGGAGGCAGAGGCAGGAGGATCTCTTGAGTCTGAGCTCAGCCTGGTCTACAGAGAGAGTTTTAGGACAGCCAAGGCTGTCACACAGAGAAACCACGCCTCGGAAAAGCAACAAAACCCCCAAGCTGGGCGGTGGTGGAGCACACCTTTAATCCCAGCACTCGGAAGGCAGAGGCAGGAGGATCTCTGTGAGTTCGAGGCCATCCTCGTCTACAAGAGCTAGTTCCAGGACAGGCTCCAAAACTACAGAGAAGCCCTGTCTTGAAAAAACAAAAACAAAATAAAAATAAACAAAAAAAATCACTGAAATGGAGAAATTTTGTAAAATTCTGAGGTGGTGGGCTGGAGAGATGGCTCTTGCAGAACACCAGAGTTCGGTACCCAGCACCCACATGGTTGCTCACAACCACCCATGACACCAATTCCAGCAGATCTGACACCTCTTCTGACCTCCCCCGGGGACCTGGCTTGCACAAGACGCGGAGATATACATGTGAGCCACTCGCTCATAAACATAAAATTATAAAATCTTCAAATAAATTCCAAGATGGTATTTGGAAAGGGAAATACATCAGAAATCTCCCGTCATGGTAGCAAATGGCACGAGCACTGTAGTGTCTCTGGCGAGAGAGTATGACACTTGGTAGTGATAGGGTTCTGGACTTCTCGAAACAGAAAGCAAGGGCGTGTATCAGTTTCCTCATCTGATCGCTACGTCTGTTCCTTTTGTAAGTTCACGTCTCTGGGTTGATCGTTCTAAGTAATCACCACCAGGCCCCAGGAAACTAACTACATCTGCACTCCCCTTCGAGACTGTTTAACCCGGCCCTGTCATTGTTTTATTCCTATTTCCTAGAACGGGGAGGGCTGGAGGTTTGCAGAGCACGGCCTCCTTCCTCTCTCTCGGGTGACCGCTCAGGGACAAATACCCTCACGTCACTCGGTGCCGAGGTCTGGCCCCGAGCAGCGCAGGGCCCGGGCACGTGACCCTCCCGCAGTCCTCGCGGTGGCCCGCGGCCCGGGATGCAGTCGCGCTGACGTCCTCCTGGTTACCCACAAGCCTCTGTGCCCTGATGCGGGCAGGAAGAGGGCAGCCGGTTCCAGCGCCTGCCCAGGAGGTCGGGGTGCCTTCTGAGCCGGACGCGGACGCTGCCCGGCACCCCCTAACCCCCCAGTGCTTGCAGCCTGGCAGCCTTCCGTCTCAGCGGGGCAGCAGGGAAGACTGCCAGCCCTGGCTCAGGCTCTCGTCCTAAAGTGCAGCCCCTTGCCGGGACGCCGGGGGCCGGGGGCGCTCTGCTGACAGCTGTCAGAGTGACAGCAACTTCCGAACCCGAGCACTCCCCGCTCTGCGTAACCGCGTCCGGCTCCTTAGGGTCTTCCTAACGTCTAGGAATTGTAGAGCAGGGCCACTCGAGTACCATATGGCGTCTAGTACGTGCTGCCGTTTAGTAAGTATTAGCCCCGCAGGCCCGACCTGGCCGCCCCTCCGCACCAGCCCTTCCTGTCCCTCTGCCTCATCGCCTGCGGTCTCGCGTCGGCTCCAGACTCTCGCGCGCCCCTCCTCTCGGCGGCTGACGAGCCTCTTCCTCCTTCGCTCCCAGCGCCCGGGCTCAGGACTGCATTTCCCGGCAGGCGTCGCGGCCTGTGGCCAATGAGGGACCTAGGATTTGGCGGCGGCGCCGCCGAACGGGGCGGGGGGGCTTTGTGCGCGGAGGCGGCGGCGGCGGCGGCGGCGGCGGCGACGGCGGCGGCGGCGGCGGCGGGAGCAGGCGGCGCGGACATCCGGACGGAGGCCGAGGCCGGGGCTGTGTGCCGGGCGCCTAGGAGAGGTGTGCAGCTTTCGATTGAAGCCCCGGGACCCCGCTGCCCTTCGGGGCCGCCAGCCTCCGGCTCCTGTCCGGCACCAGCAGCTACTCGGCGACCCCCGTCCGGCCGCCTCCCCTTCGCTCCGCGTCGCCCGCAGCCTTCCGTCTGCCCGCAAACGAGCCCGGCCGGCCGGGCCGTGGCCCTCCTCAGTGCCGGCCGCCATGGCAAGGGTGCTCGGTGCGGGAGAAATCTAGTCCGAGGATTTCATGCGGCCTAGCTCGGTTCCGTCTCCTGCGCCCGCGGTCCCGGCAGCTGCCGGCAACCCAGCCCCACTTCGGGCCTCCGTGTCTCTCCTGTGATCGCACTGACACGGCCGGGGGGTTAGAATGGAACAAACTGAAGGTAAAGTGCTTGTGTGTGCCTGCGTGTGTGTGCTTGTGCGCGCGCGTGTGTGCTGTGTGTGTGTGTGTGTGTTGCGCGTCAGGGCTGAGGAGGCTCCCTGGGGTGGGGGCGACCTAAGACCCAGACACCGGTACGGAGTGAGACCCTGGAAGGGGAGGTGCCGCGGGGTGGCCTGGAAGGGTTCGAGGAAGGAAGAGCAGATGGTAAGGTGGGTGTGGAAGGAATCGGGAGGTGGGGCAGGTAGGCTTGGGATATGATGTAGTGGTGCTGAGCTGGGAATTGGGAGTAGAGGTGGGATGGGGGCGGGGATAAGGATGGAAACGGGGGAGGGGGAAGGAAAGAAGAGTTAGATTTGGACATTAGAGACCTCGGTAGACTGCAAATTAGGGAGGTCTGGAATGGAATGTGGAAACTAGAAGAGTTGGGGGAAAGGGATGGGATTGATGGAGAACGAGGCATCGTCTGGGAATCAAGGGAGAAACTAGTGAATCAAAGTGGAGGAAAAGATAAGATTAGGAAATAGGGATGAAAAATGATTGTGTCAGGATGCAATAGGAGGATAGGAAATAGACGCAGGAAACTGAAAGACATACGACTGGGCTAGGGAAGGACACTAGCGGAGTGCTGGAAGGGATGAGAATTATCGACCAGGCGTCACGGAGTGTGAGGAAAAGAAGGATGGAGATTATTGAAGTGTTAGAAAGGAAAGCCTTTTGTTCCTATATTTGTGTGTATTCTGTCTTGTATTTCAAGGCTAGAGAAATAGAGAAGCTAGTGGTTATGGGGTTGTGATTGTTGTGAAATGAGGGTGGTGTGGGTGTTACCGTTCTGAGCGAAGAGGAGATGTGTTTGTGTTATGGTAGGGAGACAGGGAGAGACATGGCCACAATTTGATGGTTTTGGTGAGGGAGTGAAGACTATTCAGATTTAAAGGGGGCAGGGGCAGCCATGTTTGCTACCAGGCACTGCAGTGTAAATAAATTCCTTTTCCTCTCCGACATCTGCGTGAATCTGGAGCCGACCAGTTCACATTGTTACACCCCCCTCCCTTCTATTCATGAACTTCTCTTAGCTCTTGGGTCATTTACGATTGCTCATAACCACCAAAGAAGGTAGTGATGTTTTCCATCTTGTGTGTTTTGCTGCTTCTCTCTTTCTTTCCCTTCTTCCTTCTGGTTGCAGAAGAAGCATACCGATAAATTGCAGTGTAAAATTTAACCCTTTTTTATAAATTTAAAATTATGTTTTTTTTTAACTAAGTGAAGAAATCATTACTATCCTATTTCAAACATGATTGTGAAAAGTCTTAAATATTGATTGGTTTCAGACACCTCAGAAGCAAGTCAAGGATTTTTTTTTTCAATTCTTTAAGTAAACAAGGAAATTGAATTGGTTATTTTACTTGGGGCGCTCTTCGGAAGGGGTGGGGAAGATCAGCCTGTATCTGCTTGCCTAATTTTGAATATTGGAAAATTAGAAATGTCCCTGGTGATAGATGATAATGCATGTTGTTATGGATAATGCTTTTTTTTTTCCAAATCAGCTTTCTATCACCTCTTCCCTTTGCTTTCGTGTAGCTAGCTCAATACAGTCTCCAAATGCCAGTTCAGCACAGCACCATGATCTGTGAAGTGATTTATAATCCTTACTTAGATCCTCATTGAGTTGCCAGTGTTTAGGGGGTAGGAAGTTCTGTCACTCTCAGGAAAGCTACTGTGAATCTTTAATGTAACTACTTGTATGATTCTGAGGGTCTGAATCTTGACAAAGTAGATCAATTAGTATTGGGTGAAATCTTTTCTCTTCATACTGAAAAGAATTCAGTATGTGCCCTACTTAAAAAATAATCGTAATTGTGGTAAATCCAAACTTTAGCCCATGACTGAGTAGTGAAATTGTTATCTAATACCAGCAAGCCCTGTTACCTATGTAATGGACTCAGCCCATTTGTACTGCGGGCTGATGCAACAAATCTTAATAGTAATGCTCTCTTGGTTTTTGTGGAGTCTGGTGGGAAACTTAAATGTAATATTGTTGAAGTGGTGCTTTCTGAGATTAGACTTGGCATAAATGTTGGGTTTATAACAGAGTATTTTGATTTGACAATATATGGTCTGAATTTCTTTTTAATTCTGGAGACAAATTCTGTTCAAAAAGGCCATTCAGCATGTTCTTGAAATTTATTTTGATTCAGGTATTTTGTTTGTATTTCTTTCTTGGTTTGCATTTTATTTGTAATTAAGTAAACTTATGTGCATGAACTATTAATGTCACCATTTTTAGGAAAATGAGCAATTGTGTATTACAGTAGAAAACATCTATTTGGAAACGTGAATGAGCTGTCTTAGAGTGCTCTGTTCTGGGTTCCTTGGATGGGTATTCATCCAGTGAAGAAGTCTATTGTAGTTATTAAACACCTGGAATATAAATCTGTGCTGATTACTAAATTTTTAAAAGTTATTTTTTTTGTGTGTATGAGTGTTTTTAGCTGTATGTGTGTCTGTGTTTGTGGAGGCCAGAAGAGGGTATCAGGTCCCTTGGAATTGGAATTATGGGTGGCTGTGAGCTGCCAGGTGGGGCTGAGAACTGAGCCTGGGTCCTCTGGAAGAGCAGCCACTGCTTTTAACCACTGAGCCGCCTCTTTGACCCTGATATATCTTTTTATTTATGTAGTGAGACAGTCTCTCTCATATATTCCAGGCTGGCCTCAAACTTTCAATATAGCTGAGGCTGACCTTGAACTTCTGATCTTCCATCTCCTGAGCATGCTGATAGTATGGACACGTGTATGCCTCATTTATCTCAGAGTGCCAGGGGTCCCACCTAGGGCTCTAATGTTTGCTAAGCAGGTGCTTCACCAACTAAACTACGTCCCTCTTCTCTTTTTTTTGAGTGGCAAATTAACGAATGGTTTTATAATGGTTAGAGTAAAGGAATTTTGAATGAAGGAAGCTAATTACCCAAAAAACTGGTTATTTTTGGCCCCGCTAACCAAAGTAACTCTAAAGACAATAGTTTCTGGAATTTTAAAATAATCATAATAAACAGTAATAGCTGTAGTAATAGTTGTCCTCCTGCATTGTGCTATGCTTAGTGTCCTGCATGTATGCTTTCCTCTTCTCTTCCCTATGGTTTTCTGAGACTCTACTTCTAACTGCTTTTTGCAAATGGAGAAAGAGGTTAGATAACATATATATATCGGGCTCACACTCTTAATTCTAGAACCCAGGCCTCTGAACTACACCTTGGCCTTTTGTTTCTTTTCTTCTTGGGGCCTGTCCTGGAACTTGCTCTGTAGGCCAGACTGGCCTTGAACTCACAGATATCCACCTGTCTCTGCCTCCCTTTAATCCCCTCCTGGGATTAAAGGTGGTCTTTTCTTATTTCATTGTGAGTTGCTCAGACTGGCCTCAAACTTGATATATCCTCTTGCTTCAGTCTTCCATGTATCTGCCATTATGTGTACCACAGCTCTGACTGCCATTTTGCTTTACTCAGCAGGCATATGGACCTACAACTTTGAGTTATGGTGTCACTACGTAGCTCTGGCTGTCCTTGAACTCCCTATGTAGACCAGGCTGGCCTCCAACTCACAGAGATTCATCTGCCTCTGCCTCTGCCTCTCGAGTGCTTGGATTAAAGGCATCCCCCATTAGGTCCAGCTAAATTTACCGTTCTTTTGCTATTATAAGAATATAGTTGATTGTGACTACATTTGTAACAGTCTGTTTTAATGGAAGATAAATGGTACAACCTAGCTTATTTTACGTGAGAAAAAACTGAGGCCTATAGAAGTTAAGTCCAAGGCTTTGGTGACAAATCGGTGACTCAAGACCACATTACTTCCTTACTATGAAAGTCTTTGAGCTGTTCTGTAAAGCTCCAGGTGATGAGAGGGATGAGCTGAGGTCAGCCAGCGTTAGTGTAATGAATTCCAGGGAGTTGCAGTGAGGCAAGGGTTCATGCTTGTGTTTTTTCACACTTTGACAGGCAGCATATGGACAAAATGTTTTTATGTGTAAATGAATTATATCCAGACTATTTTGAAGTTTTTTGTTCAATGAAATAGGTTTTGGCAGATTTTCCTTGTTGTAATGAAATTGTCAATGAAATTGTTAGCAATGATGGGGGAAAATTAGAAGCCTAGTCTTGGTCTTAAAGTAAAATTGAGACACTGATCAAGTTTTCTTTGTTTTTATTTTTAATGAGCTGGAAATTCCTAATTAAATGCAATAGTTTTAAAAGCATATCAGGCTGGACATGGTGATGCATGCCTTTAATACCAGCACTTGGGAGGCAGAGGCAGGTGTATCTCTGTGAGTTCAAGGCCAACTGGGGCTACAGAGAGAAACCCTGTGTTGAAGCCCCCCCCCCACACACACACAAAAGAGAAGAAGAGTTGTCAAATATGAGGCCAAGAGTAACATTTAGGATCCCAGCACTCAGGAGAGTCTCAAGTTGAAGCCAATCTGGTCTAAACAGTAGACTTTATCTCAAAAAAAAAAAATAATACACACACACACACAAAGTTATAACATCCTTACTGTTCATTTATAAAAAGGAATAAATGATAAACACAGCATGGATGAATCTTGAGTTAATTCTCTTAAATGAAGCTAGACCAAAAAAGAAAACATATTCTATGATTCCAAACAAAAATCATATGCACACTACTCCACAGTGACAAGCCGATCAGTCCCAAGAAATTAAAATTCTTAAAGCTTTAAAAATATTTAGAAGTTGGTATTCATAAAAATCTGTTTTTCAATGTAATGCTGTTTTTAGTTTAGAGAAAAAAGCAGTATTATTATTTTTGAAGAAGCAACTCAAATGATTTTTTGATTAATAAACAACACATCTGACACTTGATTTTTAAAATAATTAATGAGCTTTATTTCTTTAGACTAATCTTTTCATAAATATTAATAAGATGGGACCTATGGGTGAATTAGCCCAGCAGGTAAAGGCACTTGCCACCACACCTGGCAACCTAAGATCACTGGGATCTTAATGGTGGAAAAAGAGAACTAACTCCTGCAAATCACCCCCATCTACACAGACACTCACACAAATTAGTTTAATTTTTAAAAATTATAAAGAGTAACTTACCAACTAGATGTGCTAGAGGGACCTACTTAAAAGTTCACCTTATGCCAGGCGGTGGTGGCGCATGCCTTTAATCCCAGCACTCAGAAGGCAGAGGCAGGTGGATCTCTGTGAGTTCGAGACCAGCCTGGTCTACAAGAGTAGTTCCAGGACAGACTCCAAAGCTACAGAGAAACCCTGTCAATGAAAACCAAAAAAAAAAAAAAAAGAAATAAAAGTTCACCTTATTTGACTGTGTGTGTTTATGTGTGAGCTCAGGTGTATGTCCTTTCACTCTGAGTTCCAGGGAGCAAACTCAGGAAGTCAGGCTGTTCAGGCACGTCTCTGACCCCTGAACAGCCTGGACAGTCCTTCCTACCTTGTACTTTGTAAAGGCTTACAGTTTCTCCAGGCGGTGGTGGTACAGGCCTTTAATCCCAGCTCTCCGGAGGCAAAGGCAAGGCCAGCCCGGTCTACAAAGTAAGTTCCAGGGCAGCCAGGGTTGTTAGACAGAGAAACCCTCTTGAAAAAAAAAAAAAACAAAACCAGCAGCAAAAACAAAAAGCTTACAATTTCATTTTCATTTTTACTAATAACCTTAGGAAATATGTAGTAAGTTCTTCAAAACACTACTGTAGCATGTATAATACATATATAGTGTGACATGAAAAAGTAAAAGATGTATTTTGAATTTTGTGAATTAGAAAGCACTGTTTTCACTGAATGAATGTGTGTCGTTACTCTTATAGTACATCTGTCATTAACAAGATTTCGAATTTGAAAAGGCTCCCTGAAAGAGGATTCTTAGCTTATTTAAAAATTATAGGTATGGCTTATTTTGTTTGTTTTTATTTAAGATGGGGTCTTCAGTAGCTCAGACTGGCTGGCCTCCACTGAACTCCCTATGTAACTGGGAGGCCTTGAACAAGTGATCCTTTTGTCTCTGCTTCCCAAGTGCTAAGCATGGGCATTCTCTACTACACTGAACCAGATTTTTTTTTTTCTCTTTGAGACAGGCTGGCCTCAACCTGGAGGAGGGTAGCCTTGAACTCCTGTTTATACTACTTTCATCTTCCAAGTGCTGGGGTTTATGAGCATGTATCACCAAGCTGGGATAGATATGGACCTAATCCTAATTAAGACTTACATGGAGGAGAAAGCAAATGGGAAAATGAAAAAGAATTATATACATTATAATTTTCATTTAAACTATATAATAATGTTTTATGTGCCCTCTTATATTGTTTTATAAATACCCATGCAATAACTCCAATTTTTTAAAAACGAACTTGAAAGCACAATATTTATTTGACTCAGGAATGGGAAAATTTAAACTTTCCTAGATGCCTCAGACCAAAAAGACTTTAATCTAATACGGAATAAATTTTTAGATTTCAGTCCACTTCAAAATTTATTTATTTTTCTTTTTTACGTGCATTGATGTTTTGCCTGCATATATGTCTGTGTGAGGGTGTTGGGTCCCCTAGAACTGGAGTGATAGAGTTGTGAGCTGCCATATGGTTGCTGGGACTTGAACCCCAGTCCTTTGTAAGAGTGGCTGAGCCATCTCTCCTGTCCCCCCAAATTAGTTTTTAATAAACCAAATTTTATTTATTCATTTCTTACATTTAGGATGCTCTTTTTTTTTTTTGGTTTTTCGAGACAGGGTTTCTCTGTGTAACAGTCCTAGCTGTCCTGGAACTAGCTTTTGTAGACCAGGCTGGCCTCGAACTCACAGGGATTCACCTGCTTCAGCCTCCCGAGTGCTGGGATTAAAGGCGTGTGCCACCACAGCCCGGCCTTAGGCTGCTCTTTAACTTACTTGGCCTGATACTGTGCTTGCTGTAGCTCTTCAAAGATGACATTTCATTTACTTTTTCAAGATGCAGTTCTTAGAACTAGTGAACTTTTAATTTGAAGTCTTAACAGCTTTTCAACATTGCAATATTTAGGACCTAAAAGACTTGCCCTTAAGTCTGGTAACATGACGTCAGCACTGCCAGCTTTTTTGTGTCCATAGAAATGAATTCAGATAAGTAGACCAATTGGCTGGCTTTTACTTTTATTTATTTATTTACTTTGTTTTCACAACAGGGTTTCTCTGTGTAGCCCTGGCTGTCCTGGAGTTTGTTCTGTAGACCAGTTCTGGCCTTGAACTCAGAGATCCTCCTGCCTCTGCTTCCTGGGTGCTGGAATTAAAGGCATGAGCTGCTACCACCCAGCTTTTTTTTTGATTGGTTGGTTGATAGATTGATTGATCATGACAGGGTTTCTCTGTGTATCCCTGGCTGTCCTGGAACTCTGTCTGCTCCAAAGTGAAGTGGTGCCAGAGTTCTAGATACTTTGAAGTAAAAAAGAGGAGGATCACTTGACTACAGTAGTGTGAGACCAGACCAGCTTGGGCATCTTAGGAAGAACACATCTTAAAAACAAACGAACAAACAAATGGAATGCTGGCAGCGCAGAGTGCTGCACACTTTTAGTTGCAGCACTTGGGAGGCAGAGGCAGACAGAGAGCTCTGTGAGTTGGAGGCCAGCAGTTTGGTCTATACAATGAGCTCTGGCCAGCAAGGACTATACAGTGAAAAGCTTAAGCAGATGGCTCATTTGGTAAAGGTATTTCCCACCAAGTTGTCCTGTGACTTCTACATAAGTGCTGAGATACATACATGTTTCAGCCTCCAACACACACATAAATAAATGTAATTAAATGAATAAAGTGAAATGTTTTGAATCAGGTTTGATTTATAACACCTTATTTTAAAAATGTACATGGGCTGGGCGGAGGTGGCATACTCCTTTAATCTCATCACTTGGGAGGCAGAGGCATGCGGATCTCTGTGAGTTCGAAGCCAGCCTGGTTTACAAAGCCAGTTCCAGGACAGCAAAGGCTATACAGAGAAACCCTGTCTCAGAGCTGAGTGGAGGGGGAAGTACATGGACAGTGTGTTCTACCTATCTATTTCACTGTAAAAGATTTGCTTTGATCTAACTGACCTTTATTCCATTAGTTGTTTGCAGTTGTGTTTGCTTTAAGCCAGTTTAGCAGAACTATGTGTGTTGGGGGCGTGGTCTGTGCACATGTGGCTATGCACCTGTGTGCACAAGCACAGAGCTCTTGGATGACCTTCTCTCCCACTCCTTACCGTTTCCTCTGAAGCAGAGGCTCCCTGTACCTGGAACTTGCATTCTATTTCTGCTAGGCTGTTAGCTAGTAAGCCTCCAACATCTTCCTGCATCTGCTCCCACAGTACTGGGGTTATAAGTGTGCATCTGTGAGATCATGCCTAGCTTATTATGTGGGTGGTGTGATCTAAACTCAGATCCTCATGGCTATGCAGCACGTGCTCTCAACCACAGAGCCACCTCTCCAACTTCCTCCTCTCCTAAATTGGGTGGGCAGTGGAGTTGAAGGGCCAAAGTTGAAATCTGAGTTCCTAACCCCATTTCACCTTAGCACTGAGGATTAATGTTCTTGTCATTGAATAGAGATGACTACTTCTTAAAGTCATAGGGCTTCAGATTCGAAGTACCTAGACTATAGTAGGCATGCAGTTGATAATACATACTTCTTTTTTTTTAAATTTATTGTGTCTATAGTATTCTGCCTGCATGTATGCCTACAGGCCAGAAGGGAGTACCAGATCTCATTACAGATGGTTGTAAGTAAGCCACCATGTGGTTGCTGGGAATTGAACTCAGGACCTTTAGAAAGGCAGGCAGCGCTCTTAACCACTGAGCCATCTCTCCAGCCCAATAATACATACTTCTTAAAAAGAGAAATAAAGTATTGGGCTGGGCAGTGGTGGTACACGCCTTTAATCCCAACGTTCGGGAGGCAGAGGCAGGTGGATCTCTGTGAGTTTGAGGCCAGCTTGGTCTACAAGAGCTAGTTCCAGGACAGGCTCCAGAGAAACCCTGTGTCGAAAAACCAAAAAAAAAAAAAAAAAAAAAAAAAAGAAAGAAAGAAAGTATTGGAGGCTGAGGGTTTGGCTCAGTAGTAGAGTATTTTTCTATGTGTAAAGAGGCCTTGGGTTTGATTTTCAGCATTAAAAAGGAAAGGAAAGAAGGAAGAAAGAAAATGCTGCTTACAGATGAGGCTGTCTTTAGTCACATGTTTAGTGGATGAAGAGGTGAACTCACTTGGTTGCCTTAGATGTTAAAATATGTTGGAGCAGCATCTCTGCATAGGTTGTGTGGGTGTGCTCAGTAAGAGAATTCGTGTTGGTACAAGTATGAACAAGAAGTTAACTTTCCAGTCCAAGTTTACTTCCACTATTGTTATTGTAACATGATGCATCTATAACTGAACTAATGTTTAGTTTTCTAATGAAACAAGTAAGTGATGTGGAATTTGAATATAGTTGAACCTAAAATCCTGAAGTGATAAAACTGGTGAAACAAAACAGAAAACAAAGCAAAACAAGAGAAAACACCCAAATATCTTTATAGGAAATTAAAAACTTAATTAGTTTTATATATTGCTTAGTACTTTAAAACGTATTATTTTTGTCATAATTTTTTGTTTGTTTTTGTTTTTCAAGACAGGTTCTCTGGGTAACACCCCTGGTCATTCTGTAGACCAGGCTGACCTTGAACTCATAGAGATCCTCCTACCTCTGCCCCTGAGTGCTGGGATTAAAGGTGTTTGCCACTACTACCTGGCTTCATAATTGTTTTTTTGACTTGAGGATAGTAGAGAATCTAAGGTATAAGAAAGTAAAATATGAACATTTAGAAAATCTATGAACCAACTGGCTGTGGTGACATGACTTTAAGACCAGTATTAATAGTACATGCTTTTACTCAGTAGACATTCTGCTTGTCCCTGGGTTTACCTGAAACTTTATTCTAGCATGTAGTATGATTGCTTAAATGTCCATGTATGTGATCTCTCTGCTTTTCTTTCTTTTTTCTTTTTTTGAGACATGGTGTCTGCCTGTAGACCATGCTGGCTTTGAGCTCATAGAGATTCACCTGCCTCTGTCTCTGAGTCCTGAGTGCTGGGATTAAAGGTATGTGCCACCGTGCCAGGCCGATTTCTTTCTTACATCACATTTGCCCATTTCTTCACAGATCATGACTAACTTGATTTCTGGGAGCATGTGAGAACGTTTCCCTGAGGTTGTTTGAAGGACAGTGTTTTACTAGATCAGCGCTGTGCACTCAATGCTGAGCGGTAGAACTTTGAGATGGTGGGAAGAACTGAATTTCCTTTTGAGATACGGTTTCCAACCCCAAGCAGCCCCAAGCTTGCTATGTCTGACCTTGAACTTCTTACTACAGGCACATACCACCACCGTGGGCAGCAGCTAGGGATTGGACCCTGCCCCCCAAACTAGATTTTTAGAAATTAAAAAAAAATATGATGTGTATTGTGTCTGTGTGAATATATATGTGCATAAAGACACCTGAATCGGCTAGAAGAGGGCATCTGGAGCTAGAGTTACAGGCAGTTGTGAGTCACCTGACGTGGGTACTGGAATCTGAACTCTGCTCCTCAACAGGGCAATGAGAATGAGCTCTTTTTTTTTTTTTTTTGGTTTTTCGAAACAAGGTTTCTCTGTGGCTTTGGAGCCTGTCCTGGAACTAGCTCTTGTAGACCAGGCTGGCCTCGAACTCACAGAGATCCGCCTGCCTTTACCTCCTGAGTGCTAGGATTAAAGGCGTGTGCCACCACTGCCTGGCCAACAGGGCAGTGAGCTCTTAACCACTGAGCCATCTCTTGGGATTTGATTTTTAAATGTCTTTCCACCCTGAGGATCTTTGCTATAAATGTCTTACCCTCAGAATGTTTACTTTTTTTGAAGTTAATAAACCCTATCACAGAAAATAGCTTATTAATTGTTTGAAACCCAGAGTACAGGCTGGTGAGAGGTCTCAGTGGATAAAGGTGTTTGCTGCCAAACCTGAGAAGACCTGAGTTTGATCCCTTAACCGGGAACCCATATGGTGGAGGGAGGGAGCCACCTCCTACAAGTAGCCCTCCAATCTCCACATGCACAACTTGGTACTCATGTATGCCCACCCCCAGTTTTAAAAAAGAAAAGTTGGGACAGAAAGAGTTGAAAAATGGAAGGTTCTTCATTTTTGTTTTCTGGTGTGGGATGGGACCTAGAATTTAGCTTATGCTAGGCAGGTGCTTCTGCTGCTCAGCTACTGGCGTTTCACTTCTTTTACAGGTCCCCTAGCTACATGGGTGTCTGTGTACCACATGCATGCCTGGTGCTTCCAGAGGTCAGCAGAAGGCATCCGATTCTCTAGAACTGGAGTTAAGGGGGCTATGAGCCACCGTGTAGGTACTGAGACTTGAAGCTTGGTCCTCTTCAAGAGCAACCATCACCAACAAAGACTTTAGTAACCATCCTCTTCCATGCCTTCTTTTTCTTTTTCCCATTCAAATAACTTTGGATACTTCTGTTTCTCCTTGGGCACGAACTTTGGATAGAGGGACTTCCCATTTTCCCGCCTTCTCTTTTTGTTTCTGCTTAATCATATTAGAAAGCACTTTTACTCTATAGTGCCCCTCTCTATCCAGCAGGTAGGCAGTTACTGCTCCTTGTGGAGTCTTTTCATCATTCTTTTATTTGGTGTTTCCCTTTTCATGCCCCTTAATAGTCTTTTTCATTTGTATTTTCTCAGCATGACGCTGCTTATGGTAGAGCTTAGTCTTCAGGCCAATCCTTTTTTTTTTTTTTTTTGCCTTCTTTGAACGTTCATGGGCCTCCCGACTTTCTTTCTCTTTCTCTCATGGTAATCCAAATGATATCCGTAACATTTACGGTGTAATTCAATATGTTCATTTTGTGGCATGATGACAGCCACGGAACAGCCGTCCGCAACCTCCTGGGTGCGAAAAACCCCTTCTGGGTCTCACTGACCCACGACCCCACTCTGCAAGGCGGAATAGGAAAGCGCTTTTTTTTTTTTTTAAATATGGTTTCTCTGTATAGTCCAGGCTGTCCTGGAATTTTTTCTGTAGACCAGGCTGACCTTGAACTCAGAGATCTGGTAATAAAATGTCTTAAATGTAGAATTTATGTCCATAAATTTTGGACTAGTGCACTCTTATAATTCCCATTTCTTGTACTTGGAAGATGAGGCAAGGAACAGTTGAACTTTGAGATCTTCAGCTTTACAGTGTGTTAGAAAGACAGTTCAGGTTACCGTGAGACTTTTCCTTCTTTCCTTCCTTCCTTCCTTCCTTCCTTCCTTCCTTCCTTCCTTCCTTTTTGGTTAAGGTTTTGGATAAGGTTTCTTGTGTAACTGCCGTGGCCATCCTGGAACTCACTCTGTAGACCAGACTAGCCTTGAACTCACAGAGATCTACCACCTCCTATGTCTCCGCCTCTCAAATTCTGGGTTTAAAGGTGTGTGTCACTACCAAGATCGTTTTTGGTTTTTGAGATAGGGTTTCACTATTTAGCCCTGGCTCACCTTGAACTCAACAGAGATCTGCTTGTCTCTGACTCCCCCTCCTGAGTACTGGGATTAAAAGTGTATTCTACTTTGTGTAGCTATTACCAAGAATTTCTGTTAAGAGTTGCACTTTTCCATAACAGGAGAAGGTACTGCCATGCTTTGCTTTGGATTTTAAAGACATCTAAATTTGCTGGTCATGGTGTCATACACCTTTAATCATAGTTCTTGGAAGGGGTGAGTAGAGACAGGCAGATCTCTGAGACACTGTCTCAAAAAGACAAACAAACATGAATTTTAGATACCTGAACTGGCTAGTCTGTCAATAGTGAAGCTGTGCAAAAAGACACTTCAAATGTGTATGATTTTAGTGTTCAGGACAGGGTTGGCATTAATCTATAATTAATATCAAAAAGTCATTTTTCTTGGAGTCATTTTTATAGCAGTTAGGATTCTAATATTCTCATCAGTGTAACATGACTGTTTCTTGTAATCTCATTAGCAGTGACTCAAATTTTTATATACTGATACAAAAGACAGTATTTCATAATGTGCCCAATATGAATTATAGCACACTGTTGGTAGTTTTATGTGCTTTTGAAGTTATTAGATTTATGGTAGAGAATATCATGTTATATAAGGTTATGTAAATAATATTTCTTAAAATATATGTTTTAATTATTGACTCTTAGATGATATGTTCTTTATAGTATGTATTTGCAGCATTATTTTTTTTTTACATTTATTTATTTGTGTGTGCATACCATGATGCATGAGTAAAGCTTAGAAGATAACTTTGGTAGTTGATTCTCTCTTGTGGGTTACAGGGTTTTAACTCAGGTCATCAGGATTGCTGGCAAGTTCTTTTACCCCATTGAATAATCTCACTGTCCCTGTTTTTGGCATTTAATAAAATGCTTTCTAATTTTATTTTTTAATGAAAGTATTACCAGCTAAAATACAGTTGCATATTATAACTATTGAAAAGGTTGGAAAATAATTGGGGTTCATTTTATTTTGTTGTTTTTCACATAGTGAACTGATTACTTGGTGATTAGCTTTGTGCTGGGTATAGAAGTAATGTTGCAGGTGCTTTCTGAGCTTTCTTCACAAGTTCTTTTAGAAAGAAAGAGCCAATCTCCCTGGGTATGGTGAGTCACACCTTCAATTCCACACTCAGGAGGCAGAGGAAGGTGGGTCTCTTGAGTTCAAGGCTAGTCTGTTCTACCTAATGAGTTTACATAGTGTCCTGGAGGGCAGCCAGAGCTACATAGTGAGATCCTGTCTCAAACAAACAACAACAACAAACAAAAACAAAAACCCCCAAAAAACAAATCTGGTGCTGGCCCAGTTGTTAAAGCATGAAACCTTGAATTTGGATCCCCAGTTACCCCCCCCCACACACACACACAACACACACAAAAACAGGTATAGTAGTTCACCTGTGACCCTAAAATTGGGGAGTAGACAGGTAGAATTTCTGGGAGCTCTTGGCCACCTGTCTCAAAAGATAAAATGGAGAATGATATGGGAAGACCTCTACTTCTGCAGGTATGTGCACAAACACATGTGTACCACCCCACAGGTGCACACAAAGTCTGTAGACAGCTCTGATTCATGCTAACAGTCGGTGGCATCTCAGTAACAGTTATACTTAATGGTAATAAAGTATTTCGGTGGTTAACCCAGTTCTGTGTCCCCTGACATTCTTTTTCTTATGAGAATTGATTTATTGATAATGCGCCAGATACTGTAGTTAGCTGTGGGTGTTTAAAGATGATTTATTCCAATGTTCTTAACACACACTTCATTCTCACCTTAGTTTCTGGTATCTGCTCCTTCACTCCAGTTATGTGGTGTGTTTTCATTTAATGCCTCTAATTTGATTTCACAGCATATCAACAAAACATTTCAAAAATATAACTCACTTAGTATTTACATACTGAGGATCTCAGAAAGTTCTTAATTGAGATTCTTTGAGGTGCTATCTACTGTCAGTCCAGAGGACTCAGGTCAGCGCTTCTCATCCTGGAAAACTCTGATATCTCGAATTGCACCTTCTTAGCTCTGGATATTTTCTGTCAGGAGGGACTGGACTGACTCTGTCTCATTTATCTTTTATCTCTGGTGCCCAGTGCTTGACATTAGGCAGGAACTCAGTATGAAGTGAACACTCTTATCAGGAATGGTCTCCGAGAGAGTCACCCCCAGCATTTCCCTTTATTGCCTTCCTCTCTAATGCTATTGTAAGCTGTAGGATTATAGGGACTTGTCTGAGTCTTCAGCCCTGTAACTTTAGCTCTTAGCACAATGTCTACCCAATAAATGTTTGTTTTGTTAGAGAATTCTGAATGAGTTCGGCTGTAACATTTGGTTTCTTTCCCTTTCCCATTATAGCAGCAGCAGAATGGGCAAGAAGGAGCTGGCATGAGTCTTCGCTGAACCTTGTCTCAGCCTACAGAGGGTGATTGACAGCAGCTGGTGTCCAGAATTAGTATAGCGGAGTTCTTTCTTTACTGTTCTTTCTTGTATGAATGTTTTGGGATTGTGCTTACATCACATGCATACACCCCTTCCCTTTATGACAAGATAGTCCTAAACCAGGTATTTAGTGCTGTGGTGGAATGGAAATAGAATGCTCTGCTAGTGGAGGAGACAAGGGACCTTGCTTTAGAGGGCCTGGAACTCACAGGGTCCTCCTGCTTCTGCTTCCCCATGCCGGAATAATGGTGTGCCTCACCATGCCTGCTTGATGATTCCTTTTTGTTTTAATTTAAATTTTTATGGTTAAACATTTATTTCTGAGCAATTTTTAAATAGTTTGTCTCTTGCTCTACTGTGCCTCTTCAGTCATTGAGTAAGGAGGGGCCACTTATTTGTTCCCGACTGTTCAGCCCTGAAATAGCCACACAGAAACTATATTATTTAAATCACTGCTTGGCCCATTAGCTCTAGCTTCTTATTGGCTAACTCTTACATCTTAATTTAACCCTTCTCCGTTAATCTGTGTATCACCACGAGGTTGTGGCCTACCAGCAAAGTTTCAGTGCATCTGTCTCCAGAGGTGGCTCCATGGCTTCTCTCTGATTCTGCCTCCTTTCTCCCAGGATTCAATTCAGTGATCCCTGTCTAGCTAAGTTCTGCCCTGCTATAGGTCCAAAGCAGTTTCTTTATTCACTAATGGTAATCACAGTATACAGAGGGAAATCCCACATCACCTCCCTTTTTCTGTTTAAATAAAAAGGAAGGTTTTAACTTTAACATAGTAAAATTACATATAACAAAACAGTTATCAAGCAAGAATTACAGTTACAATATTTATATCTACTTTATCTTTTATTATAACTAAGGAAAACTATATAAATTCTTCAAGGGAGCTGGAGAGATGGCTCAGCAGTTAAGAGCATTACCTGCTCTTCCAAAAGTCCTGAGTTCAATTCCCAGCAACCACATGGTGGCTCACAACCATCTGTAATGAGGTCTGGTGCCCTCTTCTGGCCTTCAGGGATACACACAGACAGAATATTGTATACATAATAAATAAATAAATATAAAAAAATAAATTCTTCAACTCCATCAAAGGCTCCAGAAGGATATAATATTACCTAAGCAAACAGGAAGCACATTGTAAGCTACTTCTAAAACTCTAGAATTGACAGAGACTTTTTTTTTTTTGCTTCTTAGCCTTCTTTTTTTTTCCCCATGATATTTATTGAGCTCTACAATTTTCTCTGCTCCCCTCCCTGCCACTACCCTCCCTCCTTCAACCCTCCCCCAAAGTCCCCATGCTCCCAATTTACTCAGGAGATCGTGTCTTTTTATACTTTCTACTTCCCATGTAGATTAGATCTATGTAAGTCTCTCTTAGTGTCCGTATTGTCCTCTAAGTTCTCTGGGATTGTGGTTTGTAGGCTGGTTTTCTTTGCCTTATGTTTAAAAACCACCTATGAGTGAGTACATGTGATAATTGTCTTTCTGTGTCTGGGTCACCTCACTCAAAATAATGCTTTCTAGTTCCATCCATTTTCCTGCAAAATTCAAGCTGTTGTCATTTTTTTCTGCTGTGTAGTACTCCATTGTGTAAATGTACCACATTTTTTTTATCCATTCTTCAATCAGGGGCATTTAGGTTGTTTCCAGTTTCTGCTATGACAAATAAAGCTGCTGTGAACATAGTTGAGCACATGTCCTTGTGGCACGATTGAGCATCCTTTGGATATATACCCCAAAGTGGTATTACTGGGTCTTGAGGAAGGTTGTTTCCTAATTTTCTGAGAAATTGCCACACTGACATCCAAAGGGGCTCTACCAGCTTGCATTCCCACCAGCAATGCAGAAGTGTTCCCTTTTCCACACAACCTCTCCAGCATAAGTTGTCATCGGTGTTTTTGATGTTGGCCATTCTTACAGGTGTAAGATGGAATCTCAGAGTTGTTTTGATTTGCATTTCTCTGATGACTAAGGATGCTGAACATTTCCTTAAGTGTCTTTCAGCCATTTTAGATTCCTTTGTTGAGAGTTCTCTGTTTAGGTCTGTGCTCCATTTTTTTAATTAGATTATGTGTTCTTTTGGTGTTCAATTTCTTGAGTTCTTTGTATATTTTGTAGATCAGACCTCTGTCTGATGTGGGGTTAGTGAAGATCTTTTCCCATTCTTTAGGCTGTCATTTTGTCTTGTTGACCATGTCCTTTGCTTTACAGAAGATTTTCAGTTTCAGGAGGTCCCATTTATTAATTGTTTCTCTCAGTGTCTGTGCTGCTGGGTTTCTATTTAGGAAGTGGTTCCCTGTGCCCGTGCGTTTAAGTGTACTTTCCACTTTTTCTTCTATAAGGTTCAATATGGCTGGTTTTATATTGAGGTCTTCGATCCATTTGGATTTGAGTTTTGTACATGGTGATAGATATAGGTCTATTTTCATTTTTCTACATGTTGATATCCAGTTATACCAGCACCACTTGTTGAATATGCTTTCTTTTTTTTCCACTTCATATTTTTTGCTTCTTTATCAAATATCAGGTGTTCGAAGATGTGTGGATTGATATCCGGGTCTTCTATTCGGTTCCATTGGTCCTCCTGTCTGTTCTTATGCCAGGACCAGGCTGTTTTCAGTACTGTAGCTCTGTAGTATAGTTTGAAGTCAGAGATTGTGATGCCTCCAGAAGTTCTTTTGTTGCCCAGGATTGTTTTGGCTATCCTGGGTTTTTTGCTTTTCCAAATGAAGTTGAGTACTGTTCTTTCAAGGTCTTTGAAGAATTTTGTTGGGATTTTGATGGGCATTGTGTTGAATCTGTAGATTGCTTTTGGGAGGATTGCCATTTTTACTATATTAATCCTGCCTACCCAAGAGCATGGGAGGTCTTTCCATTTTCTGGTGTCTTCTTCAATTTCTTTCTTCAAAGATTTAAAGTTCTTGTCATACAAGTCTTCCACTTGTTTGGTTAGAGTTACTCCGAGATATTTTATGCCATTTGTGGCTATTGTGAAGGGTGTTCATTCTCTGATTTCTTCCTCAGCTCTTTTATCATCTGTGCACAAGAGGTCTACTGATTTTTTTGAGTTAATCTTGTATCCTGCTACATTGCTGAATGTGTTTATGAGTTGTAGAAGTTCTTTGGTAGAATTTTTGGGATCACTTATGTAAACTATCATATCATCAGCAAACAGTGAGAGTTTGACTTCTTCTTTTCCAATTTGTATCCCCTTGATCTCCCTTTGGTGTCTTATTGCTCTAGCTAGGAC